>JABFQC010002747.1:0-15401 GCA_022817085.1 Psilanteris sp. ZL-2020
GAACGACATATTAATCATCAAAAGTAAGATTACTTGAACGTAATTTCTAGGTTTATTCCGAATAGTCATTAAGTAACCTTATCCCAATGTAAAAACGACTGGCAAAGTCGAAAATTTCTACATGGGTTGATAATACATTTGGAATATATTTACAACATATTTACAATGTATTTATCTACATAAAAATATATTGCAAATATGCAATATATCTACAGTATACATGCTTTAAAATACTTACTTGAGCCAAGGAAAACTATCTTGCCTCAAGTTACATTTACAAATTTCTTGAGCCAAGAAACTATACATTTTGATACATACACTGCTGTGCATATAAAGACAACTTTGTAATGAAAATATAAGTTAAACATTTGAATGATATTGAAGTCGTAGCTTAAATTTCCATACACAATAATTTGAATATTTGATACAATTTTATTATAAAATAATAGTTTAAAGAAACATTTTAATGAAAAAAATATGTTTCAAATAAAGACAAAAGTAAAGTTTAATGTAATCCCTTTTTCTCTAAAAAAAATTATGAACAAATATATTATTTAATAATTAAAAAGAATAATTTTAAAAAAACATTTATTTATTAATAAATTTAAGTGAAATATTATGTATATTTATTATATAAACTGTGTGTATTTATTAATATAAACTGTCATAGAAAAATATAATATAAAATTTAAAGATAAAATAAAATTTCAATATATATGCACACAATTTTATAAGAGATTTGTTATTAAAATGGAAATAAATTTAATCGAACATTTACCTGATACTGATGATACGTCTGGTTTACTAAACCAGGGAGCCAAAGGTGGACCAGTATACTGTCCTTTTTGATTATAATTCTGCCCGATACAACTTATGTTTGTACAAATTGGTATCGTTACATTTAATGCACATTTACATATGTTACACTTATTAAAGGAAACACTATCCTGAATGCAGCCTATAAAATTAGTTATTATATATATAATTAATAGAGTACATATTTTTTGTTATATCAGATCTTTTATTTATTTATTTATTATTTCAATTTCTTAAAACTTAATAATATGTACACGCAGGAAATCAGTTCTTTAAAAATTTAATACTATTAAAAACACGGTATAACTCATAGATAAAAAAATTTCTAAAATTAAAAATTAGCGAAGTTTACAGACAACATGACGAGTTTTCAGTTTTAGCAAAAAAGTTACAACCTTTTAGCAATGTTTACAAAATTAAGTAATGTCTAACTGAAATTTAATTTTTCCAGAAGTTAAAATGTGTATTTACGAATATATGTAAATTAACTTTCAGTAATTCTTAATCGAATGTTTTCAATTTAATTTTTGATCGTATGTATTAAAAATCGTGTAATTAATTTGGATGCATTTATTTACCAGCTGCATGTGAGGCAAGTGCGAATAATATCAAAACTATCACTTTCATCGTTTTTCCCGTTTCAACAAAAATACGTACAATAATACTTTTAAATTATTTACAATACACAATTTTATTTATTTAGAAGCCTTTAATTTGTACAAACTATTTGATACTTTATGTAGTCTCGTTCACTGACAAACTAATTTATTATATATTTAAAAAAAGAATCAGAAGTATTAAACTAATAAAGTATATATATATTAATTAAACGAAAAGGGGAGGGAATAATTCAAATATATGTAACAATGTGACATTTGTATGTATAATAAATATGTCATTACAAAAAATTATATTGCGTTTAAATTATTATTATTTTGGTATAGGTGTAGATAATAAATTATATTATATTATTATACACAAACATTTGCTTATACGAAAACGCGTTATTGATTTATATTAAATTGCTTATGTAATATAATTTTACAAAAATTAGGGTTAATGTTAAAATAATGTTAGGGTTGTCAAAATAATCTTCGTGACATAAACAAATGCCATCCAAATAGATACATTTTTTTATATACATCAAAGTGTACCATTAACATAAACAAATTAATAAGCGATAACATTATATATAACACTCACAATTAAGACAATTAATTTTGGCATTTTGAATAACGATCATTATTATTTATATTCCAGACTAGTATAAATTGTTTAGTAATATAAATAAATAATATAACTATTAATGAGAATCAATTAAAATATTATGTATGTATAAACTTTTAACTGAACATTATTATAGTTTGCGTTATTTATAAATTGTTCAATTGATAAAATACGTTGCACAAATTAGATTAGTATACAATTTGCTCATCTACAGGATACTATGCATGTACACAATGTATGATAATATTTCTATTCATTAAGAATAATACGTTTACATGATGACGTTGCTAAATGTATATGTAGACACTTATATGTATGTATGTGTATCTGTGATTTTATGCTATGTAATAATGTTGTTAACTATTATATATTTTCCATTAACATACCATTGTTCAAATAACTACGAGTATCTCATATATCGTTTACAAAAAGTTGCATTAATGCGAATTAAACTTCGACAGTAAACAAACTATTGTTAATCTTGATTTTCCTCGTTTGACTATAAAAAATTACTTCCCCGGGCTGAAATTCAATTCAATTCAATGCACTATCTGATAGAGGTATAAAAACACTTAATTTTGGCTACGCGCGCTGATTAATATTATAATTAACATAAAGGTATTTTTTTATATAAAAGTAGAAATAATGTTATTTAATATAAACATACACTGAAAGAAAAAATATAGTAATCGTGGGATAGTTCAATATATTTTTTAATATAATATATAGTAAAATTGATATATAATAATGTCTATTATATACACTCAAAAAAATGTCGCATTAAAAATTGCCGAAAGTTCAGTAAATATTATGAAACAGTAATTCACAGACAAAAAAAAATTCAGTTAGAAATTACCAAACATTTCAGTAAACATTGATAAATTTTCGGTATATATTTACAAAACATTCATCAATGTTTACTGAAAAGTTCGGTCATTTCTAACTGAAATTTTGTTTTTAATGCAACACTTCTGTGTGTATATAACAATATTTATTTTGAATGTCATTCTATTCTGCGATCGCTATAAAATGTAGTAAATTTTACGATAATACTTTTTCAGTGTAATTTTGATCCTTAAGTTTGAGATGATGAATCTGGCACGTAATTGAAATTGTCTAATATTTTGTAATGTAAACAATATAATATATTTATTACATATCATGTGTAATATTTAACTTGATATTAAATTTTCAAAATGTTTACATATAAAAAATGATTCACATTGAATCTACAATATATATATAAATTTAATTTCATCAAAAAGAAAACCAAGTGTACTTATAATAATTTATATGACAATTTATTTTCATTAGAACTATATTCAAAGTCTTTTTACGAATGATAATATTATTAAATCACATTAGATTAGATGTTGTATACAACCGCGAAACTAATTAACAAAACCTACATGATATCATGTACAAACTATAACATATGATATATGAAATGCAAGTTTATATTGCATCATAGCAGAAACTACGGTTTTGTTCTATTACAAATTATGATCTGCTTGTATATTTTATAGCGCAACACATCCTAATTTTACACAGTCTCTTTATAGTAGAATAATTCAAACGCGCGTACAATTTTAAATGACTAAGAATAAATTGTATAAAATATTTTTTAGTATATTAGTTGAATATAGTATATTTGAAAACGTTGAAATCTTTCTGTGTTTGGAGGGAAATCCCCAAAATAGTGACGTGCAAAAATATATATTAAATAATCATTTTTAAGACTATTATATACGTAATAAACAGTTAGAATATATTGCACATTATATTAGTCGAGAAGTAGAATTTATATTTATAGAGGAAATATGTAATATTAAGGAAATAAAAATCTGAAATTGTATTTATACTTAAAAGTTCAGGATTATAATTACAACTTAATTTTTAAAAGGACATATTAATTTTATATCTTAATAGTTACTAAATTTATAATGAAAAATTTTAATGTTTATAACAATATTAAAGTAAAATATGAAAGTTTAATAAGAAAAAACTAGTTTCTAAAATTAGATTCAGTTTTCTTTAAATTGTAGAAACTTAAATTTAAATAGTTCAAAATAACTGATTTTGTATGATTTATAAAAATATATTTATATAATAGCGCAGTAAGGAAAGGTATGTGAATATACTGTTTGAAAATTAATTATTTATTTTTATTAATTTTATATATATTATATATTATATTATAATTTTATAATATTAATTAACGTAATATAGAGAAATGCAATATATAATATATTAAATAAAAATTTACATATATTAATTACATTATATTGTACTGTATATATGATAAAAATAAAATATGAAACATAAGTGTAGAATAAATTTCATAACATTCATATGTCTATAACTTGATTCGAAAATAAATGATCAATTTGGTTTAAAGTTTAGTTGTAGATTTTTTATTGGAGTGCTCATATTTCCTGGGCATAGCGTATCTATACACTCAAGATATTTAGTACTTTTTTTACATCTGCAGGACCAACATTCTACTTCTGCTATCGTGTCAGGTATACAACGATACTTCAGTCTACCTACAGTTCTGAATTGCACTGTAACAAAAGTAAACTACTAGAATTAAACTAAATTAAAATAATCTTTAGAAGAGAAAAAGAATCCGAAGAAAAAATTACTATATACATAGTAACACTGAGATATCTATATAGTAAAATGAAAATAATATATTCCTAATGTCTTATCAATATATTACTAATATTATTTACAATATATTTATCTACACAAACGTATATATTTTTATGTTTCCTAGGGATACTTGAAAAAACTAAAAAATAACTTTATAACATAATTTATTAAAATATAATATATAATATAATATAGTCATTTTAAAAGTTTTATAATAATTTTTCAAGTATATGCTACTATTACTATTGATATAGTAATTTTTTTCAGATTATTTTTCTTAGTATAATAAACAAATACCAAAGAAAAATATGCAAATACTGCATTTAAATTACGCATTATATATAATTGCAAATAATTAAAATTTCTTTTAAAAAGACAGTAAGAATCATTATTTTATTTTAGATTTAATTTTACAAATGCATATATTTCGTTTTAAAGATCAAGTTTAATTATTCTCAATGTCCTATCAAGAAGAATTTAAATTGCTACTTCTCCATATATAATTGTATAATACAGTTTATTTATTTTTTAAAATAATGTGTAGATTTGTAACAGACACGAATTCAATTTAAAAATCTTTGCGTTAATATATATTGTAAATAATGCATATTAATAGCATGAAAATCAAGTTTGTGTTTATTAGCAAGTTTAAAACATAGCGTTATTGAATTGTTTTCAGTATAATGATAATTATATTTATTTGTCTGAAAAATAACTTTTTTTCTTTGATTATGTAACTAAATAAAAATATAACATCATAAATATTAATGTTTAAACGATTATAATTCTATTTCATAAGTCATTAATCAATGAGAAATTAATTCAAATCAAATCGTATATATACATATAATTAGAAACGAATGTATTACAAATTGTTATTTATTTCACATTTGTATATATATATACTGTATAAACCGATTTTAAGAAATACTGTTAAGTAATATTAAACTATAAAATTATTAGTCTTAAAACGTACTTACGTTTACGCATGCTAACAGAATCATCCGCATTTTCATCGCCTGAAGCTAATTCATGTGTATCTAAAATGAATATTATTATTTATTAATATATATTTATTTCATTACACAAACAATTGATAATTTTAAAGTTAAGATGTGACTAAATATATTATAATAATTTGTATTGAATAATACGTTCGATAAAAGGTTAGGATTTAAATATTGTTGGTAATTATATATAATATTACAACTATATTTACATATATACATTACATTTAGAATTATATAATGATTATGAATTGTAAAATTGTTTATATGTCGTATAATTGTATTGGTCATGTGGTAACATTCTTAAAATCGTACGCTGAGAGTTCGGAGTTCAATTCTCGTGTATTGTACATATTTTTATAAGAAATAATAATAAATAAGTGAACATTTTTCTTTAAATTTATTTGGTACAGGGATTTTTACGGTATCTTTAATGTGTCAACTCAATAATAACTTAAAGACGCACTACATTGAAAAAAAGATTCGATAACTGTTATGAAATATATTTTTGAATAGGAGCAACCACATATACGATAATATTTATTGCTTGGAGTTTGATTTTTATGTCGCATGTAATTAACTATTAATAAATATGATTACCGAATATTATTAAATTTTGCGATATATGTATAGGCCTAATGCGTATACAGGTAGAACTTGATAATCTTACAAACTAATGACATCTATATAATCTTAAACTCAATAATGTTCCTAAATGTAAAGTAGTCAATTATACTAGAAAACGCAATACAATACCTTTTCTTTATAACATTAACAATATTGCTTTAGTAAATGTACAATGTATTTGTGATCTAGGTGTTTGGTATAGATCCGATGGATCATTCCAAATACACATAGATGAGATGATATCCAAATCATTGAAGCTGCTAGCAGGGTTTATAAACAGAAACAGATTACATTTTAAAAATCCATTCACTTATAAATTATTATATATCTCGTTAGTTAGACCCATCTTAGAGTACGCTTCCGTATGGTATGGTCGCCGAATGCCATTTGGAAAATAAAGGCCTTAAAGCGCACACAACGTAAATTCCTTAGGAACTTTGCTAGGAAGTCCGGAACTTCATTAGACATCACGGATCATGATTTAACTTCGGTAATGGTAAAATGTGGCATTCAGAGTCTTGAATATAGATGCAAAGTCTTTGACTTAACCTTTTTATATTCTATCATTGTTAATGACCTTCCTTTACCTCAATCTTTAATTATATTCAAACATTACTGTAGACCAAAACAATATTCGGAAATTTTTGTTAATGCCTTCTATAAATCCAACTAACTATATATCGAAAGAATGGTGCGCCGTGCAAATGTTACTTTGACTAACTCAGATGATTTTAATTTATCTTATTCTTAATTTTATGCAAAAATCTTCGCTTTGCTGTCTACTTGAATAATACTCACTCTTTCATATCATTCAAACTTTTATAAAAGGATATTTCCCGTTAATTTGTTAAATAAATAAATAAATGTATTTATAAAATAATAATAAGCCAGTTAGACCAATACGATCATAATATAGATTTTATGTATTTATTAAAAAAGTATTATATTAATTAGAAATATATAATATATATTGTTAATTTACATATAATTTTTTAGATTTTTATAAATATTAGTTTTAATAATTTAATTAGGCAATTTTTTTATATTAGCATTATATCATCCATATATATTAACTTTGAAAACAACTTTTTTAAAGATAAACTTTAAATGAAATACAATAAATAAGGTTAGAATAGTTGCTGGAAATTGTTAATATAATTTGAAGTTAATTAAAATTCCTACATTATGAACATTCAGAGAATGTTGTGAAGTATCTACTACTCATCGTGAATGCTATTTAATTATTTTCATTTGCGGTTCCATGTTGTGAATTTATAGAAATATACGGTTTGTTAAATATATATACAATATAATATTTGTCTTATTTTAGTACTTATATCTAAATATAAGTATAGACTTTAACAAATTTGTTTACATATAGATATTCAATTATCTGAAAATATTATACTTTAATAATTACATAGGCCCGTATTAAATTTGCATATATTACACGGCTTATTCTTCAACATTTTAACATATAGGAAAAAAATTAATAATACCCACCCCAACAAATAATCTTATGAATTATAAACTATAGATAATAAAAGTAAAATAAATTGGAGAACCTACACTAGAAAATTATAAAATATCAAAAAATAATATTATAATTTTATAAGTATTATACGTTAATTACAATATTAAATAAAATAATTATTATATTAGTTATTGAGTAATTTTTTTATTTCATAAAATAATTATATTACTTCATAATGTTCAAATATAATAATACATATACAATTACTATATTATACTAATAATTTTAAGTTTAACTTAAAAAGGCAACTGACCAATCACAAAACTTATAAACATTAATTTTTGTCTAAAAAGTTAACATAAAGGAACAAAAATAAGTCAAAGGAAACGTGTATTATTCAACGAGAAAAGTAAATTTTGGTTTAGTTTTCAATAAAAAAAATTTGACGCACCAAATTTGTATACATTATTTCTTTACAAATGCATTTATATTTATTTAAACCAATAAATATTTAAAAAAAACTAACATATTAATATAAATTAAATTTTGATAAACATCTTATTTTAATCAATGTTTAAAATGGAAAGTTACGTTCCGAAAAGAATCATGGAATTGACGACGTATAAATTATAAGAACAATAAGTGGCGACTTTCAACTGCAACTTATCCATAAAACCTTACAAGCGTATAATTGGAAACTCATCATAACAGGAACTTTAAATTACCAAAATCATTGACATTATAGTGTAACGTGTAATAAAAAAAATCTTAAACTTGAAACACGCAAATGTTATTAATAATGCAGTTAATAAGAAAAATATCCTAATTTTAATATAGCATTCTAAAATTTTGCAGAATAAAATATTTAAAAATAATAAATAAATAAATTTCATAAATCTATATTGTGAAATATTTGTAGTTTCACATAATAAAAATGCTCTAATATTAATATTATCTGTTCATATTTTGGATATATGATTTAAATAATAAAATTTGTAATCAAGTTGCTACAGACAAAGGATGCTTTCTAACTTTAGCATCCTTTACCAAATGACTTATTTATTTTTCATTTACCTAGAAAATATACTTTACTTTTACAGATATTATAAAATTCAAAATTCAATTACTCACCTTGTATAAATATTGTATATATTTAAATACTTACTAATACTGTATACGAAACAGCACAATACAATAACCAAGATTTGTTTTATCATATTGATTGTATTTCTGCGCATTTACAGTAAAAAGGATTGAATACAAATTTGACATGGTCTTCGTCTTTATATAGCATCTATTTGCGTATTTCTATATTCTGTTTTGATAAAAATTGTCTAGAATTTTAATTACAATTATAATTTTTGCATTTATATAAATATTAATAATTTCATTTTAAACCTGTCGTTAGGTAACATTGTAAATTAAGCAAAATTTGTATTATATTAAAAAACAATACAATCAATAAATAAATTATGTATCTACACGTTCGATGATTTTTTGTTTGTAGTTTTTTTGGAGATATACACTTTTTTGATTAGACACGTGAAAATGCTTTTATAACGGTAAGTTTAACATTTCTGAAATAGTTACATTG
Organism: Psilanteris sp. ZL-2020; assembly: GCA_022817085.1. Lineage (NCBI taxonomy): Eukaryota > Metazoa > Arthropoda > Insecta > Hymenoptera > Scelionidae > Psilanteris > Psilanteris sp. ZL-2020. The sequence goes on from JABFQC010002747.1 coordinate 9,401, forward strand.
TTATATTTAACCCGTTTTTAAGATAACTGATATTTTTTCTTAAAATTTGTGGTATTATCTAGATATAATCTATATAATATAAAAAGTACAAAAATTTACAAACATATTTTTAATGTTTCAATCTTTATTATTTTTAACAAGAAAATTGCATTATAATTTATTAATTATCATTTTTTTTAATTTATAAGTTTTAATAAACTTTGATTTTCAACTTAATATATTTAAGTAAATAATAAACAAAAATAATTTTTAAATTATAATTTTATAACAAATTAATTAATTTATTAAGCGTAATAATTACATATATTTATAAACGTATTAATAATCAGTGTAAATACCATAATATCATTTATAAATGATAAAACTATGTCGATAGTGATATATATATAAATACTTTAGTCGATATATTGCATATATAGTTTCCTAGTGATAATCAGACGTGAAACATCCCGAGGCCATTTTTCGACAAATACGTTAACACATGCATTATATATGAGCATGTACATCATTACACTATTCGTACAATATGCTATATAGTTCCAAATTGTATATTATATATTAAATTTGATAAATATCTATAATAAATTGATTATATATTTGTATTAATGAAAGTTCTTCAATATAATAATATACTATGTTAAAATTAATTATGACAAAAATATTTTACCATCAAATTTGTTCAATATTTATCATCAATATTATTGCGGTAATTATGAACTTTGATAAGAGATACATTTACATTACATTATTTTATGGGTCGCTAATTTATTTTATCAACCTCAGAAAATTTAAAATTTGTTTATATAATGGACTCTTATTTAAAAATTAAATATTATGTAACTAATATTAAAGCATGTACAATTTTGATTTATAATAATTTAATTTATTTTTAAATGGATGTGAAAAATTTTGATTTATCAAAAATCATAACAAAATGTTTTTTTAGTTCGTATAAGGAAACGTAAGGATAAAAAGAACGTTGCCATAATACTTAGGACCAAAATGAAATACTTTAAGTCCTAATATATTTAAGATACTTTTACGTATTTTGCGAAATGGTTTACCTTTAAACGTAAATAATAATATGTCTTATAATTAATAATAATATGTGATTATAATTCTTCAGTACTGTGACATGTTTAGAATGAATTTAAATTATATTTAAACATTGATTTAACATCGTAAACAGAATACACATTTTAAAATAAAACATTTATTATATTGATGTCATGCCGCAACGTCTTTATAGAATGGAACAGCTATATAAAACTTCTATTTAGAGTGCATACAAAATGTGTGCGCATTAGGCGAAAATGCACACAGACTAGTTATTTAAATCTATTTTAAGGATATTTGTGAGTATGTATGTGTATATGTGTCCTTTTTAATAACAAATTTGTCAAAGTATTTATGTGGCTTTGTACGTGTAATAAATAAAAATAAACATTTACATGTAATCCATTATATATAATCGAAAACAAAAATATAAATAAAAACATTTAGTATATAATATTGAACGCAAGAAGTAAGCAATAAAACGAGATTATAAACAAAAATGAATTATGAAGGTTCTAAATTATTATACATAAAAATATAATAAACATATAAAACGATAATTATAAAATTACGTTTTTCACAATGTCATGAAATTAAAAGTAGGATTAATAGAATAATAGATGGACCAAGTATGAAAATAAGGAGCTTTTCGGCAGATTTTTTATTTTGTATTAATAAAATATTTTAATACAATCAACTATAGAAATATTATCAATAAATTATGTTTCATAAATGTTTTTTGAAAATCGCTTTATTGAAATTGTTCTGTAAATTATATTGCTGTGCGTGTAGAATAACTAAATTGTATGGGTGAATTATTAATAAAAAAGAAATTAATAAGCTAAAATAATAAGTTAAATATATTTACTCAACGAAATTTCAAAAAGGTAATTTATTATGCTAATTCATGTTGCAATTTTCTAAATTATATTACATATAGCAAATGTTAAAAATAGTTCCAAAATATAATTGTTCGAATTATTGAATGTAGATCAGTGCTAATAAAAAAATAATGTATACTAATAACATAAAATATTGCATGATATCCGAAATGATTAGTGCAATTAACAATAATAATATGTTTCATTTGCTTAGTTTGGAACATTGCGTGCTTTACATATAAAAAGAAATTTGGTCATTTTTGAAGTAAAATATCTGAATTCTGATTTTTGAAATAAAAACACACATCATATTAATCCATATTTTGATATGGCTGACAGTAAATTGTACAATCATTAAGTTTGTTTATTTATAACATTGATGAATTTTAATTTTATTTATTTTAACAATGATCCACGCGTGGCATCCAAATTGCTGAATATTATTTTAATAACAAACAGACGAAACGCATTTTCATTTGAAATTTTTAATAATGTATTACTATATAAGTGTTAAATATGGGCATTTTATTGCGCGTACATTATTGTTTTTTGCTGGTGTAATACACACCCGTAACAGCGTAAATAGGAAAAATTCAAAGAGTCAAAGCTTGTAGTATGTATGTTCCATTGATGTTAACAACAAAAGATCAGTGCGATGAAGCTTTTCAAAGAACATAATTTGATTCTTCACGATTTATAAACTCATAACGACCTAACTGTATATAAATGTTTTCTTCTAAAAGTATGACAACTATTGAAAAAAAAAAAAAAAAACAAAAAAAACATGATGTTATGTGGTATTCACAATACTTATTACTGCAACCATATATGATTTGATGTTATTTAGTGTTGACGGAATTATCATTAACTTAAAACTGATAAACATTTTGGATTATATGATTTTGTAATTATTCTTTCAATTTTTAATATTCACAGTCATTAATTAACTATTTAAAAAAAATTGTTGAGTGAAATTCATATTTAAATATAAAACTGATTTGTGAAATAACGCTTCTATCGCATAATATTATATTATGAAAAAGAATTGAATTTTTTTATATATACATTATTTGGATATAAAATGTTTATTATATTTATATATACATAAAATAATTAACCAATTTTTTATGATACTGTTTCTAAAAATCTTTGGCTCTATATATAAATAAATAATAATAACAGGTAATATTATTATTGTTATTATGTATATCCAAAACAAATTTTGTAACCCGTTTGATTTAAATACTTAAATCTATATATAGATTGACGTTCAATTAAGAAACAGAAAGTAAAAAATTTATTTATTTACACAACATTCTTAATAATAAAAATCAATATACATAGATACATTTCTATGTGCATATTTGCTTAAAATTGTATTATATTATTATGGAATGAATGTCTAAATAATTAAAAAAAAACATTTGAGTATATATAAGAAATTTTATCTCTGTAGCGTTTAATTCAGAAATAGTTAAACAGCTATCTTGTACGATCGTCTAAGCTTCAAATGGTACCAGCATCAATGTTATTCCTCAAATGTTCTAAAAAAAATGCAGGCGTCCCCGCTATTTTATATCTTTGACAAAGGCTTGGTCAATGACAGTAATAGTAAAGTATATATATACTTCAGTCTCGTCTTTCTGAAAGTTGCGAAACTTGAGCATTTGTCGTGGAATTTGCGATTTCGCGAATAGACAAGTTTCTCTCGAATTATACTAGTCATATTCGATATCAAATCACGAACTGTTTAGTTTTTGCTACTGATGCTATTTTTATTATTGTTAAGTATTTAATATACCCTGAAAATTAATTGTTTGTAACAATTTTTGATAAAAAATGTATCTACAAACAATATAAATTTTCACTATTTAACAAATATAATAATTTATTTAATAAGCATGTAATTATGTTTAAACAAATTATAAAAATATTTATAACTAGATGATTAATATATATTTCTTAATGATATTAATGTTTAAATATGGCGATGAATATATTGTGAAGAATAAATTTTCATATGATTTTTTATATATATATTATTAACGAAAAATACGGAAAACCTTTAAAAGCAAGTTTTTAAACATTAATTATTTGAATGCAATTATCTAAAAATATGTCACTTAACAATTAATAGTATGCGCATTTAAAATTAAATTATCGGACATTCGATTATGCATTTCTTATGATTTGTTTTGACATTTAAATAATTATTTTTACTTCGTCAAAATGTTTTACAAAGCAATCGATAATATATATTTAATTAAATGTTCCACAAGTTAGTCATGTTATTTTCCGAAAAATTGAAACGTTCTATTTTGCGCAAAAAATGTATAATTAATAAATAAAATTGTTATAATTTATTAATTTTTAATCGAATAATTTTCATTCGTTTTACAGGTCGTTGGTGCTCCTAATATTGATCATATCGATACAGTTTCTAAATACATCTGCAAGATACGTAAGTAAATATTTAATTGGTCAGATATATATTGCTAAAGTCAGAGAATGAAATTGTCCATATGTTATTGTACGCTTGTAACGACGGAGAAAGTTTAGCTATATAAAAACCTTACAGTCAATCATTTTCTTGTGAAGGATTTCCGAGCTTTGAGGTGGTTCTCGTAAAAAAATTATCTGTTCGGGTTTATAAAAGAAGGCATTTTTCACGGGTTTACTGGCAACCTCGGATTTAGCCACTGTTATTACTTCAAAATAACTCGAGATAAACCATACAAAATTATACCTCGCGTTTCATTTTGTATGAAATCAAATAACAAGGATTGCATTGTTAAATTCATCATCTTGAATTAACCAGCTTTAAGAATGACAAATTCAATAATTAATGTTCATTTTTATAATTACATTATTATTATATAATTATAAGACAAATATTGACTGAATTCGTGAGTAAAGTTATGCATATCATTATTTTGTAATTCATTAAAAGCACTTACATTTTTATGTTACTTTCAAATATTAGCATATAATAAAGACACATATATATATAGAATAATAATTAAAACTTATGTAAATTAAGTTTAAAGCGAAAAGGCTTAATAGGATGAGAGTAATGAAGAACTAGTTATAAATTATAGTATGTACTCTAAAAAACTGCAAATATTGTAGGTGGATGCTGACGACCTTGAAGATGATGCCGCATAAGAGGGCAATGAAACAAGTTCAGCCAACATTCCTAGCTTTTATGACTTTCTCTCTTTGTGTTTGATTCAAGTTCCGTCACATCCGCATAAAACCTACATAGACATTAGCTATTCAATATCTCTATTGTTTTATAATACTATATATGATAATCGGTTCTCCAGACACTATTAATAGTTTTAAATGCTCTTTTAGTGATCTTCTCGTTAAAACCAACAAAGTTTAATGCATTAATTTAAAACTAGAATCATTTGTCGCTTTTGTTTACATGAACATTTACATCTTTGCAAACATTTGGCGTATAAATTCAAATGCTATTATGCTGCAAAATAAACATTAAATTAATTATTGAAACAAATCAAATTAACGTTCAGTGAAATTGTTTATTCGTTTATAAATATCACAATTAATAATTCATTGCACGGGCATACAATTATTGTTAATAAAATGTGACAACAATCTATTGTTTAATTCTTCAAGCTTTTGTCGGTACAAAAAGACTTTCTTTAAATATATAATTTAATTTAAACGTGTTGATCACTGGTTTTAGGTGCTTAATAATGACCTCTTTGTTCGAACTCAGAAATATTGATAGATTTGACGATTAAATTTTAAATCCTACTCAGTGTATTATTTTACTTTATTTGTCACATATATATGAGACGCAATCATGGGATAAATATACACGGAAAGAAAAAAAAGTATGAAAAATTACTCATAAAATATCAATTGTGTGACAGAAGTGTATTTTGAAATAATACATAAAACTTCAGCAATTTTTGCTAAAATGTTAGTAATTTTTACTAAAATATTAGTAATTTTTACTAAAATGTCAGCAAATTTTGACTGAAATATGTGCAATATTTATAATTTTTAACAATAATTTAAAAATAGAACATTAC
>JABFQC010002748.1:0-15399 GCA_022817085.1 Psilanteris sp. ZL-2020
ATTCACAGGCTTAATAGTTTAAATATTTTTCTTTTATACTTTAATAAATTAATTTTTCTTGCTACTACAACTCACAACTTCAAATAATCAATTCGTTTTCTTTTATAACGAATCAAGGATAATTACTGAACTTAGATGTTTATATCAATTTACTATATTGGTTAAAAAATAAATCCATTCAAATAATACATTCTATTTATTGCAACTAAATAAATTCAGATGGACTAAACGGCAAAAACAATTTATTTACCGATAATCACTAATATAGATATTTTTTTTCAACTTCGCAATTGATATAAATAGCCTCAAACTCTATTTTGTAATCAGAATTAATCGTGTTCTATTTGTACTATTCGAAATTGTTAAATATAACTTATCGTACCTTGAAGAATAATTGAAAAGTTAAGTTACCTTAATAATTTAAACAAAGTAATTAATCAATAAATATTAACAATATTTATTGCGGAAACGTGTGAAGGAAATTGATAACTTGTTGATAACCATACAAATTAATTTGTTACTGTTGTTCACATTAATACGATTTTGTTAGCTTAGGAGTTTGCAAACTTACATCTATAATATTGCAATTATTAAAATAAAATTTCTGTTTAATATTCTGTGAAGATGTTAAAAACTCGGGACATTCTGTTATGCCATATTAGTTCGTCTCTGGGGATAATTGTATAACCATATAAAAACGAACATTTCGATACCGTTGTATGTATTTATTTTATTTTATCCAATTTATGCTTCAAAATATGTAATTTATAATTAGTTATTAGAATAAACAACAGAATTGTCTATATTGATCATAAAATGTATATTTAAAATTTATTTTTATCATAATAAAAATTGCAGAAATAATTTTATCATGTTATTAAATTTTGATAAATATATATAAATGAAATTTATAAACTTGCGAATTTCAATTTATTATCCAAGAATATAATGTGAATTAATGTCGGATAAAAATCAATCCTCAAACTAATTACATGATTTATTTTTATTGTTATAAAATATACATTAATTTCCTTAAATTTATATGTTTATTTATTACTTAATAAAGTAAAACATTATATGTTATTTCATTAATGAAAATTACAAAATGGATTTTATTTTTTTTTAATATTTTAACATTTAATTAATATAGAAAATGCATTTTCAATTTTTTGTGAAGAAAGTAAAACATTTGCAAAGTTTCACATATCAGTCTATATATCGAAAACATGTATCTAATTCAGAATTAAGTTAGATATAATCATTAAAGATGCTCCGGTAAAGTAACTTTGACTACATTTTTGTCTACATTAATATTATATTAAAAACTTAATGTGGTATTAATTCCCTAATATTGATTTTATGCAACCATTCAGTTTACTGATATTCTTAACAAGATTTATATATCATGATAAATTATTTAATATTTTACATTTTTTGTTACCATTTTTTATAACAATACAAAAATACATTATATTATAAAAATTAATGTTAGAATATCATGTGCGTTTAAAGCAATTAATTTTTGCATATGCGCAGAGTAAAATGTATAAATAGTACAAATAAATAATTTTAATTTTTAATTAAATCGTTTAAGACATAAATGACGAAGACACCATATGTTTAAACCTTTTTATAAAATTAAATAAATATCTTTAAATAAAGGGTATTTCAAAAACTACTTTTGACAGAAAATTAAATTATTTAAATGTACATTAATTTAAAATACCAACTATATACATTTGATTTGATTCTTTTTGTTTTAGATATAATATAACAGTTTTGCATTATATTGTTTGAAATCCTTGTAAATACTTGACTGATGAGAGAATTACAATCTTCAATATCATAAAAATGCTCTCGACCTTATATAAACATATATTCATTTTTTTGCTGCATTTTCCACTGCGTATGAATTTGTATCAGTTCTTTTCTCAATTCTGGATACTTATGTAAAGTAGTGGTAGATTTACGACATCTGTGCAACTATTCGTTATTCTCAATGTTCTTCAATTTAATAACAAATCATTGAACAAATAACATTGTACATTTGAGTTGACGTACATGTACGTCTTTGGAAGTATTTATTTCTTGAATAGATCCTGAAAACTATCCATAATTATGTAATATAGTAATGATACAATATATAACACGTTATACATAAATTTATGTTATCTTAAACGCATACAAAATATATAAATATTTTTGTCGTAAATTTAAATTATAAATTCCTCACCAATTTTTTGATTGTAATATTGTTTAAAATGAAGATATGCCTATTAATTCCTTAATCGGTAAAATTTAGTTTCAACGAGGCAATTGTAGCTTTTTATTTGTTATCACCTTGACATTAAATGCTAACAAAATTTATTTAGGGTCGTACAAGGCCCTAATTAGTATGTTTTCTAACGTTGAATGAAAAGAAATAAATTTTGTTTCTTACTAATTCATTATATAAATTTACATAAATAAGGGGTAAAAAATACGAATTTCATATGTTTTATTGAATACAATTGAGTACAATTCTTTTACAAAATCACGTATATATCAACCGTTACTATATAATCGCAAACATATATATATATATATATATATATATATATATATATTTATAAACCCATAATTTGTTCATACTCTTTATATTCATCAGATCTGTTTACTTCTACATAGTTCACTGCATTGATGGAATGCAATTATAACAATATTCCTTGTCCGTTCAATTATATTTATTTGATTGTTGTCATCATACTGGAAACTGGAATTTATGATCGAATCTTCTTTTTTACGGTAACAAATATTTTATAGGATATTATGATATGGTTCATTGATTTCTTTAATCATTCATGCTCATTTATTATAATTTTGAATAAATATATTCTTCTAACGTTCATACCAACATTGTTTATATATATGTTCTTATTATTTTTCTCATTGACTCGTAAAAATTTAATATTTCAACGTGAGTATAAAGGTATACAGAATTCACTTACATTATACTAAAATATTTGTTTCGATCGTTTATTTGAAGTAGAAATTTTATTCCTATTTATTACAGTTAACTATTCAAATATACAAACTGGACTATATTGTTTTTGCGTTAAGCAACAGATATTTTTGCTCGTTTTCTTACACTGAGAGAAAAGATTATTGAATTCACAATTTAGATATTAAAATTAGATTTTTAAACTACAGATATAGTTGATTTGAATAAACAGATATTCAATTCAAAAGTCAAGATTGTAAAAATAGTAGGTTATGTTTAATATGTCATTTTATGACATTCGTTTTACAATCTGTGACAATCCAGATTGTCGAATTGAATATATGTATTGTCGTCGGAGCTACAATCTGTAATTATTCGATATAACAATTTCAAATAGTCAACGAAACTTCAAATATTTAATTCGGCAATCTATTTCTCTCAGTATACACTCAGAAAAAAGTTTCTATACAAATTCCCTTATTTTGAATCACTTTTATCATATTCGTCGACTATGCTGGCACCAAGGGCATTTACATAAGTATAATTACATCGCCAACTATATGCAATTATTAGAAATATTGCATTTTCCCCGTAAAGTATGGTAAATATTTTCATTTGCTTAACATATTTGTCCATAAATTCCATGAAATAAAGAAAAATATTATCCCCCGCTCCACCTTATCACGCACGCAGTTGTTTACCATCCATATAACGGATGTCAATTCTTTCTAATTGCATGATTATAAACGCTCGAAGAAGCACTGATTTAAGATACCTCTTTCCCCGTAAAATTTAAGACCGAATAATGTCGCTTAATTTAACGTAAGTGGCCTTAATTGATTTTGACCATTTAATGCATATAATTTTACCGAGTTAAAAAGTATTTGTTGCGAATGCTTAACAAAAGTTGAGATTTATTGAGCTTATCGCAAAACAAGTGCGTGTTAACTGCAAAGCAGCCGTACCTGAGCTTTAACACACACATTATCCGAGTTTCATCTGCACGAGCCGGCCTAAACAAATTTATGAAAAAGAAACGCGAGCGAGAATGCGTCGACCATTAACGCAATCCGAATACACGCGGCGAATTGATAGGTCAACGCGAGGCCCCGTCTAATAACGAATTATGATTGATACCGCCAGCTCATTGCAAATGATCGAAATCTCGTAACACCGGAGCGTCGGACGAGATCGATGAGTGATCGTTTAGATAATGACTCTGGACAAATTGAATTTACGTGACCTCGTGGTTCATAAACATTCCGCGATGGATATGGCGTTCGTACGATACCCAATAATAGAAAGCATGATAGACAGAAGGAAGGAAGGAAGGAAGGAAGGAAGGGAAAGTGATGGCACGCAAACTCGATTGATTTCTATCGGAACTGCTCTTTGCTTGGCGAGTCTCACGAGAATAAACAAAATCATCGACCGATGGCCTACTCGCGCTTCGAAAACACATTTAGGCGCGAAACAATGGATTCGCGATAATCTGTCGGAGCGGAGCTTTGTGGCGGGAGGCACGCCGTGAGATAAAGGGGCGATATTTAATAGCACTTTAAATAGACAAAGGCCAACGGTGTACGTGTTGATTTACGGTTGCGTTGTCGGTGAACACGTACCACGTAGTGTCGTGACACCACGTAAGACGGGAACGTGACGAGCACGCAGAAAATATAGAGCTCTTGACTTTCGATTTTGGCGGAGGCTTTTGTGTTCGGAACGAAGTTACGTTAAACCCTCGGTGGTGGTACGAATTTTTTGCGCCCTTTTCCGCGGGCACTTCTGCGCAACACCGCGAACCCCGCGGAGGTTATTTCGGATGGTTAACGGGATGAGTGGGATTAACGAATTTTTGTGATGTCGTGCATACTGTGTTACGCGTGAGCTTAAACTCGAGCAATAAAGCCACGGAGCTTTTACGCGCTCGCGTCGTCTTTGTTTTATTTTTGAACGCGCGCTTCGTCGATTCGGCGACTTTCGGTTTGAGGAACAAAGGATTTGACGCTGGGTGGATGCCGCGCACCGAAATAATTGTCCCGAAATTATTCGCGGCGATTTATTTTGTATCGCCTTTGTCTACCGAGACGCGCTTGGCGCCGAAGTATTATTCGACTGAACCGAAATAATACTCGGTCCCTGTTTCCGAGTTAGAAGCTATTATGGTAATAACATTCCTTGATGCCGACTAATTCCAAAGATCCGAATACAGATCAATAGCAATGATTTACTACCCACTGAAAACGCGGCGATTCAATGGTCTTTATAGATACATAAGCCACAGTATCTTGCAATAACGGACACTATATCACTTCGACGGCATAACTTTGAAATTTGTGATTCAAAGCGACCGAGCGGGTTGAGGTTAGGTTCACAAAGTTGTGAACAACAAATATTTAGGTCGAAAAGTGTGCGACGTTGTTCACCGACCGCTACAAATAAGCCAGACTATCCACGCATTGATAGAAAACGTCTGTTCCGTTTGACGGTTCGTTCGGCTGATAAATAACCTTTTCTTCGACGAGCGCGAACCTCAACGATGGTTGTTTTAATTCCGTCGACGTTGTTAGACGGCTTGGTTATTTTGCAAATTCAAGTGACAAAAATAACAATTTCTCACGATTGATTCCAAAGTCGGAAGTACAATTTGCAACTAAGTTGTACGCATCAACTTGAGCCACTGAGCGAGGCCTTACCTTATTATTGTGCAGACCATTGTTTAACGCTTGTGAATAACCTGTTTGTTGTGTCGTACCTATATACGTGCACGCGAGCAACAAATGACGGCATTGATTGAAGTCAAACGCCATGTAAATAAGCGTAACCGTCGCTCTCGCCCTTAACCCTATTCGGCTGAAAATTGAGCGACCAAGCCTCGCAGCAAAAACAATGACCGCGAATAATATCCGCGTCATTGGGTCGACGCGTAAACTGGTCAAGCGTTGAACTGCAATGTCGGTCAGGCGGAGCGCATCGCTGGTTCACGCAGTTCACGCTCGCACGTCCAAGGGTCAGACGAACGGATTCGTGTTGACGCAAACGAGGCTAACAAAGGCTCGGCGGATCGGAACGGATTCGACCGAGGGAGTCGCGAGCTCCCTCTCGGACGTGGTGGTTGTAGAGGTTAGACGCGACTTTAGAGAACGCTCGCCACCGCAGCAGGCTTGTGCCCGCTCGGTGAAATGCTTATTACGAAACTCACTTGACTCAGCATGATGTCGGACGCTCGACGCAGAGCTTTCGATTGCACCCGCAGCGGGCACTACTCGCACATAGATTCGCATGCAAAACGATTCAACCGACGTGCCGCGAGACGCGCATCGCCTCCGCTCGGCCCGAAGCTCTCGACTGACGGTAGTCGGCCAGCCAGTTGAAAGCTTACCTGGACGGATGCGCTTTCGCGTTTTCGCTCGAACGCCGCGGGTGGGGGCGAAAAAGCTCCGAGTCGAACGCTCGCAATCCACGAGCGGCGCGCGCTACCCCTTCGTTGCAGCCCTCTGTCGGTGACTTTGACGGATTTAAACTTGACTCGGGAGGGCGCATGCGCTGCGCAACCGACGAACACTCTCGCCCGATGCGCAGTAGTACAAACACCGCAGTGTCTTCCCGCATTTGATTGCTTACTACTTGTTATCGCCGATCAAGAAAACCAATAGCAAGCAATTTTCATGTCGCAAATGTTATTGGATATCTTCGAGAATTCCATGTCGTGCCATACTTACACGATAGAATAAGAACAGATAATAAACGATTGTTTAATCGTTTAAAACTCAATCGTGTGCGATATTTAATGACCTGCATTGTGCGTGATTCATTTTCAGTTTTAATTGATGTATAATTGAATTATGATTATGAAATAAAATGTATTGAAATACATAAACATTGAAGTAAATATTATAGACTGAGGAATGGATATAACATTTTAAAAAAAAGAGAAATAGAAAGGAAATAAACATTTCTTTCTTTTGGATTGAATTATCTTTCCTTCCTACAGGAATTAATAAAAATAAAAATCTATTCCTTTGAAGGTATTTTTAATATCTTCCAATTTGGTTTTAAGAAATTCAATTACATTACGATTATTATCTTTCATAATTAAAAGTAATTAAAAGAAATAGGAATATTTTTAATTTTTATGTCTTAATTTTGGAAAAGAAATTAATTGTCTAGGTTAAATGTTATGAAAATTACAGAAATAAAAACATTCATCCTAATTGTTATTGGAAAGACTGTCAATTAGAATGTTTAAATGTTAATTGTCATCTATTTCTTTCTATTCTCTTTTTTGCAGAGATACCTAGTATATTACTACTCTGTATATTTTTTCTCAAGTAGGTCAGTTATTTTATAAATAATTTTTTATGATATTTCTGATTTAGTGTAAATCATTAATCAACAATGAAATAAATTATATTCTTCGTTTATTTATTGTGTTTTGAAAAGAAATTTAATATTTATATGAACCGCGTGCGTATTAAAAAAAATTGTTATACAATATAGGCTATTGGCGCTTTTGGAAAGTAACAATATCTTATATATTAATAAAGGATACACAATGCTATTCAGTAAAGCGTGTCCTTTTTCAATAAAAAATATTGTTACTTTTTGAAACCGGCATATGTTCGGAAATTGACTGAATGTACTGCCAGTGATTTTTTAACAAAGGACATAGACTAATTTGAGAAGAAGAAAGATGTACGATTATGTTAATACTTTCAGTCAATTTCTGAACATACCAATAAAATATGACAAATTATTGTATAATTATTAATAAATCATGATAAATGACATTTATATATATCATACATTTATTAATTAAGAAATATTATCGACTCAAATTAATGTATTCAAATTATTTGTAAGACATTTTTAAAACATATTTTGCATTAATATATTTAAATAACATTTGTTCAGTTTATGGAATTGAATCCGTTCATACTTACAACATCAAATTAATAGATTCTATTCGGAAGAATATAATGAATCATGCATCATATCGAATAATAGTGTCATGTCATTGAAAAGAAATTTAATTTTGGCTTAAAACAAAAAGTCACAATCGTATAATTTTCATATTTGGCACGCTCACCGCATAAATTTGTGATAAATAAAATTATAGAAACTTAATTTTAAATTTGAAAAACTGTAGAATTAAATTCATACATATATACTTTGATTATTGTATTGTAATCTATATATAAGCATATACAATAACACAAGTTATTCCATTAATTATATCTAAAATATCAAATTAATTTATATAATATTTTGTTAGTAATGTTAGTTTAAAAAAATATTGACTTTATATTTAAAAATCCACGACGATTGCTTTTTATCTTCTTTAGGATAGTCATCCATTTATTATCGAATAACTGTAATCACTACAGAATGTGAGTGAAAATATTGGCTTTAGTTTAATAATTTATGATGCTGTACATTTTTTATCAATTTAACATATTTCTAATATTCTTTCACGTACTATACATACTTCCTAAAATTAGTCAATTTTATAACATAAAATTGACATTTTTTAATAAATATTAATTTTTTATAATTATATTAAGCATACAAAAGCTTCTCTGAAACAACAACATAATCAGAAAAATAATAAGAGTAAGAGCAAGGTATATTATTACATATAAATAAAATATCTTTAATTACTTTAACTTATATTAAATAAGACGATATTACAAGACTAAAATATTGAAAGATATGTTTTTGTTTAGGATTAACAAAAAATAAAAGTATAATTCCCATCTTTAAAATATTTATATATAATATATAGAACGTATCTTAAAATAAGTAAAAAATTATTTTGCATGATTGAATTGAATATTATTATTTGTATTAAGAAAACGTTCTCTTTTAAGAGGTAGTATGGATTTTTTCAAAGGAAAATTATGTCTTTTAAAAACTCAGAAATTAAAGCATATGAAAAGACTGTAGATTTGTCATCAATTAGTACTATATTAAAATAAGTGAAATCAATTTAAAAAAACAATATAATATATTTATATATATATTAAGAATAGTTTATAAAATTTAATATGAAGTTATTTTAACTCTGCAGTAAAGAAATTTTATATATGAAATTAATAATATTATACAGAAAAATGACAAGTTATTATTTGTTGAGAATTCACAGATGCCCTTCGCAGATGCGATTTGGTTCAGCTCAACAGGTTTGCGTGTGGAAAGTAACTACAGAATGGAAATTCACTCATCAAAAAGCACGGGAGCCATTGCACTTCCACAACCCCGTAATTTTGTAAACAGTCTCACGATACGTGAATATTTCTACTTTTAGTCACAACAAATGACTTTGACAAACATAGTTCAAGCGTGTCTTAAATAATATTTCTTGATAGAATTTAATACTTATTAGAATTAAGTCTTATTTCTATCACACTTAGGATATTGATTATTATTTAGGATAAAACTCATCTTTCAACTCAAAGATAACTTTATATAAATAACGCACGACAAATATAATTATTTTTAGATGCCATTTTATTGAACATTATAATCCATGCACGCTATTTTTTGGAGCAGGTAATACACGTCGACCAAATTAAGTACAAAATTACTTATTAACTAAAGACAAGATTTAGTTTCGTATTTACATCCCTTAAAATATATTTTAATCTATAAATCGCATGTAGAATACATCGTTAATTATAATGAACTAATGAAATAATGAATTAATATAGGGAATTATCGAAATGTTTGTCCATTGTTTGTATTGTGATATAAGTGATATAAATATCCCAATGAATAAATATATGAACTTCTTATTACATTTGATTACGAATTATATATGAATAAAATCCGTTTTAATACAAAATAGTATCAAAATGCATTTTATTTGAATCATAGTCTTATTTAAATCATGGTATCAAAATTGTTTTAATTATATATATATATATATATATATATATATATATATATATTATTCAATGGGATCATTCAATTTATCAATTATAATTAGAATATTAAATCATTGAATAAGTTTCAGTTGCATGTTATTGAATTAGTTTAAATTAATCTTGTTTGATTTGAGTATTGGTCTAAGTTTACATTGAAAAAGGCCAAAAGTTGTGAGAGATCTTTATCACAGAGATTTGGTTTTTTGATATCTACCAAAAAATCCTGTTGAAAAGGAGAGTGGTGTGAGTTCTAGATATCGAATTAAAATTTTCAAAAATATCTATTTCTATGTTTTATATACAAGGTTTTTTAAGTTATCGAGTGATATTTAAAAATCAATACTGTTTAACTAAATTCATAATATAACATCTATATAACGTCCTTTTTATAATATTTTTATTTAAATTTAACGACGTACTATTATTATAATTAATTAATATCAAAATGCACTAATCTGTGCTATTGACTAAAAAAGTATGTTGACATCAAATATGGTTTCGCGTGATTCAGGTCATTATTTGTTTATAGAATAAATTGAAAACTAATTTAATCTTAATATTATTAAGTCAATCATTATTTTTAAATTAAAATTTATATTGTAGTATTTACATAATACTACAAATTGGTCAACATTAAATGGAATGCGATATACAATTTACAATAATGATTAATCGTAAAATGTATTTTATAAAAAATGTATCTCTATCTTATACTTAATTTGGGAATTTAATATTATAATAAAATGATTGTTTTTTTTGTAGTAAAATAAATTATAAATTTGTATAAAATATTGTAAAACTTGCAAAAATGTTTCAAAAATATTAATTGCAAGGTACAATTGGTGGAAATATGTTTTAAAATACAATCTGTAATTAACGGTAATATACTTTATTTTACAATTTCATTATTATTGAATGATTTGGCTATAAGAAAAAAAAATTAATACTATATAAAATTAAATTATAATAAACGCAACAATAAATAATTTACCGTAAAAAGGATCACAAACAAACAGATCTTCATTAAAATGCGTTGAAAAATATTGCACCATATTTTTCGCAAATACAATTACAATGGAAAACGGTTTATAAAATATGTTCAATAATATATTCATATATAAATAAATATGAAATTATTCTTGAATTTTATTTATAAAATGTCAAAAAAATAATAAGTTCGATCCAATTTATAAAGTCATATAGTTTTGGCAATAAGTATATAAAAAATATCTATATTATGCCAGAAAATGTATATCTAATAACATCAACGATGTTATTAATTGCCTAATCAATGTAATATAAACACATTTTTTTCGCGATTTATCAACATTCATTTTCACTACCGTTTACTGGATTTATTTTTGGGACTTTCAAAAACAAGACAATCGTTGTTAACATCTTTTTTGTGGCGCAATATGAAATTGAGATTGTGAGCGGTATTTACCGCGTAGTAAACGTTTGCAGAATTCGGTAAGACCATTTCTCGGTCTGGCAGTACTTGAGCTAAAGTGTACTGATCAGGGTTACCCTCGATGCATAACTTGAGCATCGCATTTCGTATTACTTGAGGCGTTCGCTCATTATTTGAGAGCATAATTGATTTGTACAATACTACACCCTCGGTTTCCACGTTATCAGATTCCATTGTTACCTGAAATTAAATGATTATTAATTGAAATGTTTGATTATTAATTTTTTAAAAAAATCACATTAATTTATATAATAATATAATTAACTTAAATTATACAGTTTTACTTGAATATTAATGTTTATAACAATTAATTACTAATATAGTAATTATTTATTAATTAAAAAACGTAAAAACAATCGAATGCAAATAATAACTAAAAATTATTAATATACTACTTAGTTTGTTTGTCGGTACTCTTATAAATAATATTAATCTTTTATTATTTTAATAATAATCAATACATTATCATTCTCACGACCATTACAAAGAAAACAGCATGTATTTCACTGTAATTAAATAGTTCAAAAGATTGAGTAATAGTTAGTATTAGTGTTCCTTGTTTCTAATAGTCCTACGATTAATAAGTGTATTGAATATTATGAGTTAGAGAAATATTATTTTTATTTTATTTCTAAATTCCTTTGATATACATATATAACATAATAAAATGAATTAATTATTATTAATACAATCTAAACAGTAATTACTTTGATTATATAAAAGTCTGGTGAATTCTTCTGTGAATGACTTGGACTTAAAGTACATAAACTATTATTTCCATTGGCTGTAACATTTGAAGTATGCGACGTTACTTTTGAACCGGTAGAGGAGGCTGTGATATTACCACCACCACCTGAACTTAACGACACATCCAATGAAGGTAAAGATGAACTCGATGATGAACTAGACATTTGTGAAGGTGAGGTACGTCTATCCAGGGAATTGTGGGGTGAACTCGGCAGAGAATCGAGATCATAATAAAACTGCGAACTGCTTGAACTCGAAGTTGACGCAATTGAATCGTTTTTACGATGACCCTGATGTTGATGATTCTAAAATTGAATTGCAAAATGTTTAAGTGGTAATTTTATGTCGAATACTAATTCAATTTATGCTTCAACTTAAAATAACTAAGTACCTTTTTATTTTTGACGCGATTGTTAACCGCAGATCCAGGAGGAGGTGCTTCGATTTGACAACTCAGTTTATATGCTTCACGATCATCGATTACTGGTAATGAATGAAACCACCGATCAAAAACCGGATCGGTATGAAAATTGTAAGCATTCGCAGCTCCTTGCAATAGTTTAATCCTTGCAAGTACTTCGAACTCCTTTCGACGCTTATCAAAATTTATCAGACCATCAGCGATCGTATCCGGAATTGCTGTATCGATCATCGTTAAATCGGTGAGAAAAGTTCCTAGGTATGGTATCGTGCCGTAATTTAAATTCTGTAACCAAATGAAATTAATCGAATTATTTTAATTTATTGCAAAAAATGCATATAATTACCGTGCATTAAATAGAATATGTATGACTATAAAAAATGTGAATGAATTACTGGCAAATATTGATTATACAAAATGATGCTTTTCCGCAATGAAATAAACGAAAGGGCACGTGCTGGGCATAAATCACGGTGATTCAATGAACTTTAATTAAAACCAGATTGTTCGGCAAAATGTTAACAATTACTCAAATACCCCAAATAAATTGAAAATGCGTGAATAAATTGACGTTTTGATCAGTGAACTTTATATTAATAGATTATTAATACCACTCTTAATCCTTGATAACATATCAGTGGTAATAATGAAATTAAGGGTCTTCTAACTATCAGCACTTTTTCGAAATTAACACCCTACGTACATTAAATCTGCCTATCAACTGTTTTAATTAAGGTCCTAATTATTCTACTCTCTAAATTTTAATCAGTAAAAACTCACTGCAAATCAGTTATAAGTATACACGCAGAGAAGAGATATGTGGAAATTTTATTACATTTTGAAAATATTTGGTACTTTCAACCACATTTTAGTAAAACGAACAAAATTTTGGTTGAATCTTCTCTGATTTTCAATGAGTTTTACCGATTCAAATTTAGAGAGTATACATAACTAAACGAAGGCGATACGTACACCCGCATGAGTATTCTGCCTCTGAAAAATTTTCTGCAAATGCCTGTCGCTTCTCCCAGCAGTATCGGCGAACTTGGCTGTGCCTTCTTTGATAAGTAGCTCTCTCTGCGTCCAAGCGTTATTTTCCTCCGAGAAAATTCTCTCGAGTTCCCTAAAGACTTCGTGCTTCTCCCTTGGCATACATTGCATACATTTTTCTAGTCTATAAACTGGATTACTCTGCAGGCCTGAGACAATTGCTTTCAAACTACTGAAGTTCTTTAACACGCGAAGCTCCTGCGCAATGTCAATCCAGGCCTCAATAATCTTGGCACGGTCTTGCGCTTTGAGACCAGTGTCTTGCAGAATCGTTGAAATCACTCGCAGAGACACGGCGTTGAACTGATTGACGGTCGCGAGAACTGTCGCCGCATCGTGATTGCGTCCTCGATCTCGTCGAGACCAAACGGCCCCTAGACATTGGTGGGCGATTAACTTCTTGAATACTTCCGCGTCCATACGTGTCAGCTGTTCAGCGAAGTGGCGATACGGCACTTCGGGGAAGCTGTAGTTTTCGGATTCGCTACTTGATGGATGAACGAAGATGCGTCCGTTATCGTACGCCAAACATGCGTCTGTATACATAGATTGAAACATTGTTAATATCGGTGTATTAAAATATGGTATATTATGGTATATTAAATTGTGTGATACATTTGTAAACTGGACATTTGTCTGTGAAACAATAAACAATAAATAAATATTAAGCGACATTCTCAGATCTGATAGAATTACTTTTAATCGGAATATATATTATTATGAAAGCAAATAAAAAATGTTCCATTAGCATTGCACTGTTACGGTTTTATACGTAAATAAATATTGAAGAGAATAAAGAAACTTGTTAAGCTTTATTAATTTCAATATATTAAACATCTAATTAGACAATTAATTACAACGGTTGGTTAATTACGACATTCATTTTGATACGCAGATTTCAAAGTGGAATTTTTAATGTATTTGAAATTGTGTAGGAATATTTGATTTTATCGAATTTACTGGTTTACCAAATACGGGGAACGTGGAATTAAATTCACGTGGGAACGATCAATTTGAGCTAATGCCAAAAAGTATGTTGAGTTGAGAGAAAGTTTAATCTTGTTCAGCAACGCCTTTTCAATGGTTGGAGTTTTGGATTTAAATGCGCGTTTCAAATGATTTCACTACTCCTTACATAAATAATCATAGATTTCTAAAATTAACGCGAGTATAGTATCCGAATAATGGAATAGCACATTGCAAAATATATTAATGTAAAATTTATTATATTATATAATATAATATGATAACTAGTGCAAGATTTCAATGCATTCATAACGAATGTTCTTACAAATATATTAGGCATTGTTATTTATAGAATATCAATTACTATATTATATCAAATATTATAGATTAGGAAGCTATAATATTGGGAAACATATACGGAAGATTCAGTTTTGAAATGTCCATCTATGTAGAGTTTAAATCAAGCCATCTTTTGATTAAGAATGTGTGGCAAAGCCACTTATTGGATGCGACAAAAATTGAACTTTATCATTATAATTAATATTTTATGTAATTGTTATTACATCTCTGTCTAATGTCATAGGTGTACACTGCAAAAAATAAGAATCACTAAAACGTCTCGATTGAAGACACCAGTGTTTTAAACAAGACATACAAGTGTTTTGATACAAGTGTTTTGAGACACAAAAGTGTCTCGTGTTAAGACAGCTGATGTCTTAAATAAATCACTTTGTCTCTTAATAAGACATATTTTTAACAGTGTATTATAAAAAAATTCCTAGTTTTATTTTCTGCCAGTTATTTCAACAGGCTTCAAGATAAAAACGGTTCATCAGCA
>JABFQC010002749.1:0-15398 GCA_022817085.1 Psilanteris sp. ZL-2020
ATTCTTTATATATCAATTATATTAATTCATATAACTTAATTTTACCATCGTTATAGTAATTAAACCTATTTTCAATCATAGAAAATTCACTAATTAAAAAAAATGTATTTTTTATTATCGATTAATTATCGATTAATATTTAATAACGTTTAATTTTGAGAACACAAAATATATCCAACTATACTAAATACACATATAATTTGTATATTATTAATAAAATATGTAAATCATTGTTAGATTTAAAATAATAAATACCTGTATATCGGGTGAACAATCCATTGAAATACTAGCTTCATAACTTAATGCCATAATCTCTTCATTGATCTTATGTAAATTACGATCTAAATTTTCCTTCTCTTCTGTGCACATATTGTATCTTTGCACTGCTTTCTGGTAAGTTGCTTGTGCATTTTTAATTGATTTTAAAAAATGATCTCTTTTCATTTCTAGTTCAACTAAATCGTTTTTGTTTTCTACATAGGTATTGGTTATCTCATTTTTTTGTTTTTCCTTTCTTTCTAATTTATTATTCAAGAAAACTAATTTATTTTCTAAATCTTCATTTTCATAATCTTTAAGGTTATTTTTTAATTCTTCTACATAAAGTTTTGTGTTATGATAATGTTCAATACCATCTCTAATTTCATTTTCTATCATGAAGATTTCACTTAATATTAATTTTTCTTGAATTTTTTTCTAAATAAATAAAATTACATAATTATAAATGACATTTACTGCGAATTATTAATAAAAAAATATTGTAAATTAATTAATACTAATTTACATAAATGATGATATATATAATGACTATATATAATTGTGTATTTTCTGGAAAAATAACATATTCAAAAACCTATTAATATAAAATATACACATTTATCCTACTAGTTTTTTACACAATATTTATTTATTGTAATATTTATATAAATAAATAAATAAATATGCATTTAATAACTTACCAATTGTGATTCTAAATTTTCATATTCATTTAAACAGTTAACATGTTGTACAATTAATTTTTTTTCTTTATTTAAGTCTTTTACTTTTTCCATATGTTTTTTATACACGTGATTAGCAATATCAGATTCTTCCTTTAATCTGCACCATAAAAAAACTTAAATTGAATAACAAATTTAAATATAAAAATCTTATACTTATATAATTTTATGTTAAAACACTATAATTATAAATTAAAACACTATAAAACAGTTTAAAATATGCAAATATAAATTAATTGATTTTCTTAGTTTTCAAATTTGACAACTTACTTATTGTAGTCGTTTACAAATTTACTTGAACCAGATATTTCCTCAAGATATGCTGTTCGATCATTAGGAGTTTGTGAAATTAAATCAAATATTCTTCCTTGTAATATTATTTGATATTTTAATGCCAAATGCAAATCTAATTTATGTAATATCTCTTCATATTCATTTACATGAACATCCTTTTTATAAAATTTATAAATTATAAATGATATTTTAAGATATCGTTACACAATTTTTTTTATTTTTAATAATGTATAATATAAATTATTATTGTACCATAAATAATTGTACATTTTAAATTAATATAATTATTAATTATATTTACTTTTAAAGATTAAATTATATTTATTTATTAATAAATATTGTTGAAAATACAAGTTCTTATATACACAATTATTAAAATTTTATCTTAATATAAATTCAAATATTCAACTTTTTAATTACAAAAACTAATTAAAATCATAAATTATTTAATTTGTACTAAGATTTTATTTTATTTGAAAAATAAAATAAATAATAAAATTATTTATTTATTAATAATAAATATTATTAATCATATTTTTAAAATAGTATACCTCATTGTTACAATTGTAATAAAACTTATTACTCTCATAATTATAAGTACGTTCAAGGGATATTTCATCATCCTTTATATTTAATATTAATTTTACAGAACACCTAGAATGTAAAGTATATTTTAATATTTTTGTAATTATTTATTTAAAATGTAATTGGACGTTAAGTCCGTAAAAAATAAAGATAATGATAATATTTATAAACATTTAATAATTATATATTAAAATACTATTTAATATGTAATTATTATGTATGTTAGACATTTACTATAATGTTAATTGTTTTAAAATTAAAAACCAAATAATTAAATATAAAATTAAAATTAATAATATATTTAAAAAAATTATTTATTATGTATAATTGTTCTGTAAAATCTAATAATTATTTTAATTAATAAAAGATTATTTACTTTTTTAAACCAGCTACATTTTTATGAATTAATTCCATAGGCATCTGAATGCGCAAATCTTCAAGTTGGCCATTTAAAGCAAAACAAATTGCATCAATTATAGAAGATTTTCCTAAAATAAATATAATAAAAGATCTTCCGAAATAATTTCAATTTAAATAAAAACTTTAATCATACCTGATCCATTTCTTCCAGCTATTACTGTAAATGATGTTGTAAAATTGATATAATTTTTCCCTCCAAACAGTTTAAAATTTTCAATTTCTATTGCTTTTATAAAATTGAACATTGTTCATCTAAATTTACGTCAAATTTTAAATATTATAATGAAAAAACAATGATTTTTATTAAACTTAAAAGTATGTTTTTTCGTTTTATTGTATACTGCTGAAGTTTTTTAATTCATATAAATGCCTTTTTTTAGGAATTTGCATTACTGTTTCAAAATTCACAGAAAACTTGTTCGTTTATGATTAGATGTTTGCAAATATTTTTTGATATTTGCAAATATAAATTTGGTTATTCAACTTGTAAATTTAAAAATATAAATTTAATTTAACGATTTTAATATTATAACATTGTATAGATTATGTTTGGAAATTTACCGACAATGCTGCAGTGTTGCAGATCTACAATTAAAGAATACAGATACTTGCTAATGGGAGAAGAAAAGAGACACAGAGACGCTAGTGACAAGGAATTCTCTCAACTTTTACCATAGGAATGGCAACTTTTTGATTGGAAATTCCCTGTAAAAGCGCGTGCCATTTAACGATTAATTTATATGATGTCAAAAATTGCTTTTTATATAATAAGTTATAATATAAATTATTATTAACTTTTTCTTATAAAAACTCTTTTTTTTATATTATCTACATATGTATTAAAAACATAATATTCCTTTAGTTATATAATTCTTATAAAGAATAAAAATATTTTAGACTTATTATCATTTGTCAAATATATGATATTTAAAATCTACGTTCTGATACAATGGAATCATAGTTCCGTAGTTAAGAAAAGTATAACGAATACAAAATATTTAATATTTATTTATTTTATATTTCAATTCATAATACTTTAATAATAAGAAATGCCCTCCTCTCTTAACTATATATATATATCATTGCTTCCGTTCATTACGAATTATTAATCGATAAAGTTAAAGTATTATATGTGCTTCATTTTATTACAATTAATTATAATGCATATTTCAGTACATTTTGTAGTATAAATTTTCAAAATTAATTTTCGCGGCATTAAACATTCCCTAGCCAGATAATCCCCCCGGCCCCTCATATGTGAAATGAAATGTGAGCCCGCATCCCTTCATGCCCGCAATGAGAAGCATAAATATTTACATCCTTTGAGTGTTTGGTCGGAATTTTTTTAGTTAGAACAATGTTAGATGGAAACATTTCCGTGGAAGAGGATACCGAATTGCGAGATTTGGTGATGCAAACACTCGAAAGCAATGGTGTGCTTGCCAAAGTCCGGGTAAGTGCGATTTTTAAAAAACACCACATTCTGACGTTAAGGTTAAGTTGCATCTGTTAATCATAAAGTTTTGCGTTTACTTTTTGAGTGACGCGAATTTAAAACTGAAATAAATAAATAGGTTACTAACAATTGATTATTGGAATTTAAACAATAATATGATAACTTTTGTTTGTTAATTTTTAGGCGGAACTCAGAGCCAGTGTGTTTCTGGCTTTGGAGGAACAGGAGACTGTTATGGTAAGTGTTGCAAAAGCATTTTATTACGTTATTTTCTATTTATGTCAAGTTTTAAAATGGTTGGTGTTTTTATTTTTATTACATATATAAAGTTAACAAACCAATTATTGTTTAAATAATTAATTCAAAATTATTATCATTTTTTCATTTTTAAACAATAGTTTTATTAAATGTAATATATTAATTGATCATGTTTTATTAGTCATGACATTTTATTAATAAGAATAATATATTGTCATTGATACCATATATTAATAACCAATAATCACTTGCAGAATCCAATGCCTCTTCTAAATAAAACAGTAAAACAATACCTTAAGAGTTCAGAAGGAAAATTATTGTTTTCATTAGTTAGAGAGTTTCTTGAATATTTTGGTCTTGATTACACTATATCAGTTTATGATCCAGAAACGTACAGTGGAAAAGAATATAATTATATTGGAAGAAATAAACTCTGCGAGGAATTAGGCATCAAATCAACAGAACCGTTGTTGGGTGAAATATTAAAAAATACTATTAATGGTGCCTTCAATAATACAGACAAGGTATTGAAAAAAGTGCAATATTAAAATACTGTGTTAATTTGCATTTAAAAATCTGAAATCTTGAATTTTGTTTCAAGTTTTGAAATTTGAAACTTTAACTAAATTTGATCATAACGACGTTATTAAATATGTCTTACATGTAGAAAATACTTTTGTATTAAAAAGAAAGTATTTTTTCTGATTACCATTACATAATTTTGTAAACCTATAGTGATAGTTTTATTATTTATTATCACCATACTTAATAAATCACTGTATATATTTTCTTTTTTATTAATGAAAAATCTGTGTATTGTTCGTCTATTAAAATAAAACAAATAACATAAAAAAAGTTATTTAAATATTTTATTACGATATAATAAAATTATTCATGTTTTAATTTATATATATATATATATATATATATATATATATATATATTTGATTATTTTTCACATTTAATATTAAATGATGAATGTAATAATAAATAAATAATTTTTACAGAATGATACAAGCAATAGTAGGGTTGACAAAACATTAGAATCATCGACACACTTTTTAAATACTACATTTGAATTGAGTATGCCTAAAATCGTAAACAAAGAATGTATGAATGATATTGATTCTTGTAGTGACAAGCAGGATAGTCTGCAAGAATCAGATCTATCATTACCAATTAATGCGACAATAACAAATAAAAAACAAATAGAGTCATCAATAGAAACATCAATGGATAATTCAATTTGTGATGTGCAAAGCTCGTCTCTCAGGGAAATCAAGACGAATACGTCCATGATGGCAGGTGACATTGAAAATATAAGTTACAAAAACAAAATTGTCCATTCTGAAGCTGACAAAAATACATCGAGTGAAATAAGCAAGCACGAATCTTTATTTAAGTTAGATGAATCCCTTGACGAACAAAATAAAAACGAAGAACTTTTAAAACCAAAGATATCAAGAAACAGAGAACTCCATATGACAAACAATCGAAATAGTTTAAGCAAGACTATGTTTTTCGATGAAATTATAGTTCATGGTAAAAAAGAAAAAGTTGAACATAATGCTCATAAAAACGAACAGTTGTTTAATGAATTGCCACCTATAAAGTCAAAAACTATTTTATGTAATTTACCACCATTGAATGGAAAGAAGGAAGCCAATATTAATGATGTAAAGGAAATAATGGAAAGAGGTATATGGAGTTTTATATTTATTTATTTATTTATATTAATTCTATGGACTATATGTCCATTTACAAAAATTCATATAATATAATATTAGATTCACGTATATGTGTACAAATATACATTTATGCAATACACAAAGAATTAGATTTATACAGTAGATACATAGTTAATTTATTAAGGTCAAGAGTGATAAAAACAAATAAAAATATTAATATCAATTATAAAGAAGAGTTACAAAAGTGTAGGAAATTTATTTATAATATGAATTTTTATTTTTATTATTTTAAATTTTAAATATTACACTAAAACCTCTCTAATGTGAAGTCTCTTTAATGTGAATAATTACCTCTATAATGTGAACATATCTTCTCCTCATTTTCCACTACTCTATTCCAATTAAAC
This sequence comes from Psilanteris sp. ZL-2020, assembly GCA_022817085.1. Lineage (NCBI taxonomy): Eukaryota > Metazoa > Arthropoda > Insecta > Hymenoptera > Scelionidae > Psilanteris > Psilanteris sp. ZL-2020. The sequence continues at coordinate 6,107 of JABFQC010002749.1, forward strand.
GATATTGTATCAGCAATATTTATAGGTTATTTAAATGTTTTTAATAATAATAATAATAAATTACAACTATTTTTGTGTTTTGAAATAATAAAATTGTTATTAATATATTTGCTATTAAAATACATATTTTATATTATAATAACAAACTTTTTTGTAAATAAATAAAATATATATATTTTATATAAATATCCCATTTTTATAACATTTTATTATTAAAAGTTGTAGAGGGGATTAGGAGAAAATTCACATTATAGAGGTTTTCTGGTTTCTTACAGTTTACATTAGAGGTTTTAGAGTATTTGCATTTGAATAACTTTTTATTAATAATAATTTTCTTTAATTTTTAAGCTTTACATGACTAAATATAAAGTAAATTAAAATTTAATGAATTTTACATTCATCAATATTAAAATTAATATACCAATTTTAATATATCAAAATTAAATCAATATACATGATTTTCTATTGAAAGTATTTTATACTTTTGCATGTAATTAATTATTATATTAGTTTTTTCAACACAATTTATATTTTTACCTAATAATCTCCACCTTAAAATTTTAAAAAATATTTTTATAAACAATTTAATATTAATACCCAATAAATATGTGCTAAATAATCTAATATAGTTACAGATGGTGTAGGTAATTATGATGAAGACTTTTCGTCGCCTTCAGGAAGTACTAATGAACAGAGTCCTTCTAAAGAGCCTGATAACTCAGACAGTCCGCAAAAATTAATGTCAAAAAGTGATGACTTGTCAAAAACTGTACAAAGCGATGAAATAAGTGAAGAAATTGATGAATTACGTAGTAGCACATCTTGCGTAAGTCTCAACTATAATCATCTACTTCTAAACTATCTATTACTTATCATATTGTCTTTCCTTTACATACATTGTGTTTGGTGAAATTTAATTTTTAAATTATATTTATATACACTTTTGTATACTAATTTGCAATATTTGTATTTATTCAATCGATTATTTTACGTTGTTCATCATTTGTGTATTATCATTTTATCTGGATTTGATCATTAAATTTATTTTCATATACATATCTAAAATATTCATTGAATAACCAAAAAACTCATGTATTTCTTTTACAGCTTGACAACGTTCCAGTGGATAAAAGTATACCACAGTTCACTGTGGGCTTAAACAGTGATTTTTTTAAAGGAGTCTAAAAATTACACAACCCAACATTAAAAGTCCAAGTTTTGAATTTACATTTTACTTTAGTCAAACATACAACTATATAAGTATCCAATGACGTATTGACTATGTCTGCAGTTTTCTTTAGGTTGTGTGATTTTTAGAAACTTAGTCAAATATTTTTTGATAAATGTTTGAATTTAAAACTGACTGATTAATTGTGTGTATTTAGTCTATTTAAAGTTTTATTTCATATATCACTTTTATTGATGAGACACAGAGATCAACTTTATTACAAAATAAATTATAAAATGATTTAATAACACTCAAGTTGATTTATAAAACTTCTAAGCATTAAAATTAAAGATGAAAGTAAAATGTCAAATTCAGTAAGGCACATGCTTTTAGACTATAAAAATATTGTTGAAATTATTCAACATCCTTGAGATAATTTTTTGTTACTGAAGTTAATTATTATCGAAAAGTCATATAGAACTGAACAAATTTGTTTATTTATAATTTTAATATTGTGAAGAACTGTATTTTATTTTCTTACGACATATAATTTTGATATTGAATAAATGCTGTATGCATAAAGTAAAATTATTTTTACTTGGAAAAGTTACTACTTAAGTGACTATTTGAAACACTATTTTTGAGTTAATAAAATTTATTAAAAATATTTTTAATTAATGCCACATAACTTGCCTATGAATTAATTATTTTTTTATTCTGAATATGATGTGATCGTATTTAATTAAATTATTTTTAAAACATGAGTGTTTTATTATTATCAAGTCATTTGTATATTATATAAGTTATTTGTAAAATAACTACACAATTATTGTAAATATGAGTTTTAAATTTAAACATACATTATAGAAATTTACAACTTATGTGGTCCTAAATTCAAATAATTAGTCGAAAATTCTTCATATTTTAAGGAGAACATGTTTTGCATATAGATTGTATAATAACACTGACGAAAGACATCCTCTTGAATTAATATTTTCATATTATCGTTTCTAAATATGTTAAAAAAGAAAATGAATGATCGGGGCTGCTATTTTCACTTGACATGAATTATTAAAACTCGTGGAAGAAAACTGACGATTTAAAGTTTAAAGTTTAAACTGCCCGCCATGACCGTAGAAATGTTGGCCGCTATTTGAAACACTATTCCAGAGTTTCGATTCGCCTTCCTTGCCTTATAACAAAATTGCCATAAGATCAAATGAAGAAATAAATAAGATTAAAAATCCGCAAATTCTTTATCTATTACTGATGCAATGTGAAAGTTACCTCTGGTGGCTACTTTTGAAAAACATTGTGCATCCTTATTTCATTAAAGATAATGAGTCTGGCGGAAGGGAGATATAAAATTAAGTGTATATACATTAATCAAGCCTCGCATAAATGGACCGATATTCACGAGTCATACACCTTGTGTCATAAAACATAAATCGCATTTACAAATACTTATGCGAATTCATTTTTTATTGTCTTATTCTAACATTTAACTGATTCTAAAATTATAAAAGAATATACTTATATTATCTAATTTGTTATTAATCAATTAATATGGATAAAATGTTTAACTTAGAATTGAAATAGTATGTGACAAAATACACACTTTAAAAAATATTAAATGACAAAGTTGTTGAATAATAATTACAAAGTTCTTTGGAAGTTCTCAGATTAGTTTATTAATAACTTACAGAGGTTTAGCGAATTAAACTATGAAACATGCTTGCGTATTGGACCGTGGTACCACCTTCAAACAATAAATCCGTAAAATTATAATCTGTTCAGAAATCAAGGATTAATATTTTAGGTTTGTTTAAAATATTAATTCCAGATTACAATATTAGTGGATATTAATAAACAATGTTTTAAAATGTACATAACAAATAATTATATAAACAAACATTGAAAATGTGTATTAATACAATATTAAAATATCTCATAAGAAAAGTAAGTTTTTTATAGTATATATCCAATAATATTTAATATATATTATGTTTTTATATCATTTTTGTTATTAACTATCAATTTATATAAAATTTTACATACAAACTGTCAATCGAATTAGATAATTTTCAGAAAGATGAATATATATATGTTTTAAAATGTATACAAATTGTATTAATTTTTCTGAAAATTTTCTAGTTTAAAACCCTACACGGAAAAAATTGCAACGTATACTAGTAGAAATATGGCTAATTCAAGTATATTTATAATTATATCAGTAAAAATATATCTGAAACAGTCATACTTTCTACTAGTATATGTGAGATTGTTTTCCATGTAATATTATGTCTTTAATTGTACTGGAAATATTATCAGTAATTTAAATATAACTAAAAACGCATCCTTATATATATACACAACAGCGAGATATTATCATTATATCTAGAGTAGAGACTTGTTTAAGCCTTACTGATGCGTTTAAAGTAAATTAAAAATCGTATATTTTATTTTTTTATTTACTTATATTTATAGAAGTATGCAAAAAGGAAACCCAAACAAAATTTCCGTATAATATAAATTCAAATTTTAAGACTATCACATTATGTAACAGAATTTGTCTGTTAAATTAGTCGAAAATAACACCTAAATATTATATATATTGTATTATATTATATTATACTATATTAATATATTAATTTACTAATATTCATATATCGGTTATTTTGTACATAAAGTGTTTATTAACACAAACGTAATATAGCTTAAATATTATATATTATATAAATATTATATACATTAGAAACAGTTTCTTACATGAGATATTTAAATGCAATTATTTATTATATATTTGTACCATTGTTGTAATGTGCATATATTCATTGTTTATTCATACAATTTAAATTTCTAAATAATTTAATTGCTCATACTAACAGTACATTTTATTTTACACAATTCTATATATTTTAGTTTAAAACAGTAAATTAAACTAAAATATATAGAATTGTGTAAAATAAAATGTTAATATTATAAACAGTAGATTGAACTAATTGAAATAAATAATTGAAGTTTGGTTTGTTAAAATTTTATAAATGTGGAAATATTTTTAATTTGATTATAAAATAATATTAAACGTAGTGAATATTAATAGTATTAATTATTGTGAATAGTATTTTTTTCATTAATATTATATTTGCATATTTCATTATCTATGAAATGAGAAATGATCTTTTAAATAAAATTAATTTATTTAAAAATACTTTTGTTTAAAACTTAATGTACTAATAAAATGGTATGTTTGAATTATTAATCGAGCAATCAAATTTCAATGATATATTTTTGTACGCGTCAAATAACTAATTAATAAAATTTGTAATTAAAATTGTTAAAAATTGCACGAACGATATTGTTTGGATAGTATTAATTATATTAACGTCTTAAGTTAAGAATTTAAAATAATATGCAAGCATTGTAGTAAATATTAATTCAACAAACTCGGTATTTTTTTAATATTCACTTATATACAATTTACTTTTTTTATACAGTAACAAGGATTTATTTAGAGTATTTAGACAGTATTATATTCAATATTTTTATTTTCAAATGTCGTTTTATATAATAAAAAGTATAATTAAATCAAAATAAAATAAATAAAAAATATTAGAATTCAACTATAGAATATTTTATATATATTCTATACTTCATTCTACTATAGTAGATTACTGCCTAATATGATTTAATTAAAGAATAATATGTATATATGTATACATGGAAAACAGTAATTTCAATAATTTATTATAAATATTATATAATAAATAGTGGAATTAAAAAAGTATCGATTTTCTGAAAGAATGATTACTTTATTATTTATTTTCAAATAAAATATTAACATGTTTTTCGTGACCAAGGTAAATTGCTATGCAGCCCTGAAAATGGTTTCCTACTAGTGCAAAGAACACAGCACTGCCATAATTGTCTCAATACTTACTCATAAATCAAGTCGCAAAATAACGCTCGAAATAGACAACCAATAAAAGTATTATTTCTAATTTCACGATGCGCTAGTAACTTGTACAAATATTTATAGAAACGTAAGTATTTTTCTACATTTTGCGTTAACAATAACGATACGAATCGCGCATATTTATTCGCTTTATTTCAACGATTTTATTCGCACTAGTTCAAACAATAATGGTTCTGTAAATATATAATTATAATTTCAAACATTTATGAAACTTTATCATTACAAATCAAGCATTTAATTTTGTTTTCCAATCCTTTGAATGTATATTATAAAATAAAAGACTTGATAGTTCAAACCATTGATATGACGAAATATACAAATTAATTGTATAATTAAATAAGAATATTATACTTCAAACATTTTTTTACTACATATTTATATAAGAAATTCGAATTGTAGCAAAACGCTGACTAATATTTGATACTAAAATTCAAATTGTATGTTTATGTTCCTAGTTGTAATAATTGTTCAGAACTAAATTCTAAAGACTGTTATTTGTATTAAACTAACTGAAGTTTTTATGTATCCAACGCAAAAAATACTTTTCGAATGATGAGTGATAATGATTGGACGAACTTAAATGTGGTTCTATTTAGTAGACATTTTATATTTTATTATTCTATTCGAATGGAAGTGAAATGATCTTAGATATTAATCTAATCAGCACATTAAATTACATTTATGCTTGTCTGTTTCTAAACAAGACGTGCTGATAGTAAATTGACATTCAAAAAACGAATTTATATTTACGATCATAAATTATGTGTGATGCAAGATAGTATGCATGATTTCCGTCCCCACTGGAAACAGCCTTCTTCACTAGATCAGGTGGTCATAGTATTATCAAGATGGCTCATTTTAGCAATACCTTATACTGGGGCCAAATACTGTATAGTACCGTCCTATCTTTGCGTAGTTGTATAGAATTTCGACCTCGTATTGGAACCAGTAAGCCTCTGTTAAGATAATCTTAAAACGTTTTCTCTACATCATAGGTCTTAAATAACGATCATTGATCATTCTGATCCAATTCCGTCCCCTGGAGATGGCCTTCCTCACAGCACGACTTTATAAATTTAAACCTCAGTTTCATTGGTGCATGAAACTAAGGCAATATAAACAAGAGCCAACGAGGAGTCAGTAATATAGACTGAGCTAGGTTGTATGGGATCAAAATTAATACTAGTAACAGCAGAGGATGAAGGTAATCTTGATTATTTCATTCTCAGTTACGCCAGATGTCAGATTTATCTTATCCTGGATGGTTTTAATCCTTTTCGTGAATGATTTTCAGTTAGAAGTTTATGCTAAATTTTACATGATTTAGGTTTGGATTTGCTGTGAGGATTTCGGATAAGATAGGAAGTCTAGTTTCCATATCAGGAAAAATAATCTTATCACAATCTGATTTACGTGGGGTATAAAATCAAATGGAGGTTGTTAGGTCCTTGTAGACCTTACCCTTCCGATTTTGCATCCAGATGGTACCTTGGTCTGTGTCCTCTGAATTGACAAGACTAGGTAGGTAAAAATTAAAAATTTTTTATTCGTTTTTGATCGATTCCAAGGATATTATCGACAATTATACTACTATCCTATACTTGTTTTATAATTGTAAACATAATCATTGCTCTACACAAAAGGAATGGTTCTAATTCGAATAATCTGCGTATTCGATCTAATTCTTGTTTTTTCCTTGAGATGGTGTAAATTATAAATTTAATACATTTTCCAATGAGATACAGACTCAAGATACCTGTATATACTAATATTGTAAACGATTTCGTCCATACTGATAATATTCGATTTGACATAATATCTGAGATAAAGAGTTACAAATCTCAGATCACTGATAGTAATTGTGACGACTATTATCTATTAATATAATATAATTTGTAAAGTTCAGTAAATTCAGTTTACTTAAATAATCCGAATACACCTTTTTAATTAAATATCAATTATTTCACCGAGTTAATCTTTATGTCCTGATTGAATGATACTTATTGTTTCGACTTTAAATAGGTTTATTGAAGAAGGCAGATTATAAACTTGAAAATTTACTTCAACTTTTACCGTTCTTCTTATCAACGAAGTATAAGTTAGTATAACTTCTAAGGCCTTAACAAATTTACACTTGGGAGTGTTATTCATGACTTTTCTTATACATCGCTTTCCAGACTAAAACTACATCCGAAATGAAGTTTACGGTCCATTTTTGTGTTTTTCCTATATTGGTTAGTGTTTGGTAAAGATTCTAATAAATCTAATTCAGCAGAATGAAGTTAGACTTTCATTCCTGAATTGAATGAGAAGCAACTATAAATTCAAGCAAATAGGATGCTCAGATCCCCTTGATGTATTTATTAGATTTAATCAAGAAATTCTACTTATACCAATAAAAGCAGTTGCCTATTTTTCTGCAAAATATGACACAATATCAAACCTTAATTATATTTGATTTTTTAATTGTCATTTAAATAACTAATAAATAAATGTATTATCATATTACATACAAAGTGAATTGTAATAAACTTAAGCGAAATACTTCATAAATTGTGCTATAATTACGACAAATTTTTACCAAATGTAAACGCAATTTCATGACGCACTCATACCCTCGCTCATTTGTATATACATCGTCAATACCGATCAGTGGCACGTTCACTTCATTTACATGCGAATAGCAGCGTTAAAATAATGCGATATTTGTTCATCGACTTTCATTTAAATCAAAACGTTGCATCCATTAATTTGATAATCTCGATTCATCCGAACGGATTTTTGATTGCGTTATTTTGCGGACTAATCTAGTATTACTACTCGAAACAACACGCAAAAAGTAATAAATTATACGACGAGCAAATAAAACTAACAAACAAGAAATGTAAGGAGAAGCAAAAAATGCATTGATTACCTCATTTAACTAAAGTTACTGTTAAGATATCCGAACGCTGTTATCAGCAAATCATCCGTCTGTTGAGTGGATTGCCTGAAAGCGATGAAAATTGAATAATAATGGACAGAGTTTATTTTTCTTTATAACATCGGTGCTAAGTGTTTTGAAATAATTAAATGTTTTATTAAAGTTATACCGGAGGAGTTGTAAATTAGGTGCTCGTATCTTTTTTGTATCCAATTTACAGGAGCGATTTTTAGGCAATCCAACAAAATGTGACTCGTTTGTATTGAATTTTATATGAATTTATATTGAATTGGTTGAGTCCATACAGATTCAAGTAACAACGACTTTTTGATATGCGTAAGAAATGGATCAATTAATTAATTTGTATAAATCAAGATCTAATGCAGATTCTAATTACTTCTGCAAAGGAAACGTACAAGGCAATATCTTTTATAAATTTCGTACAATTTAATCTATAGTCGAAAACTAATACAATCCTGAAGACTGCATTTAAATTCTGTTTGTACAAAGCAACTATTTATAAATATCATAATGTATAGGATAATTATTGTTTGAAAATCTTTTACATCAAAAACATGATTCAATGTTATTTATTATATGTATAAGAGATTTATGTATAATATATACATATTTATCATACAAAGTGTTTTGTATATGTTTATATAAGTCATTTGAGCTAGATATCAACTGAAATAAAAATCTGTAACAATTTTACATATGTATTATAAATTTTGACTCAATATGGACTCAATGGCTACTATTATAAATATAAAACTCAGTTCATATAAAACTCAGCGAACGAGAATAGAGAAAGTGAAAGCAAATAATATAACATTAAATGAAGAAAGAATAATACAAACTACATAAATTTAAACATTGTAAGGAATATTAATTATAGACACTCGAACCTTTCGCGTTGCTTTGTCAAAATTCCGGAAATGGCGTTTGCGACAATTTTGAAAAGCAACGTGAATTGCACGAATATGTTATATATATAAATATATATATATATGTATATATATATACATATATATGAGTAATTCTATGTAACTGCAACAAACTTATTGATCTGCAAGATATGGAAAACTTGTTAGAATCAACTAATATTTGAGTTGTAATAAAAATTGCAGAATTATAGAATTATTCATACATATTCTGTCCTGATAATAATGCAATAAGTACATTTGGTTTGCGTTTTTACAAGTTTTATGACGACAGATAATTT
>JABFQC010002750.1:0-15397 GCA_022817085.1 Psilanteris sp. ZL-2020
TTGAATATATTATTATGTGCATTGCCAATTTTACTATATTATATAGTAATTTTTCTTGTATTTTCACGTATCGTCCAGTTTTGATATATTATGTAGTAAATTGTTAAACATTTTTTTTCTCAGTGTATTATAATCAATGGTATAATGTTGTTCAAAGGTTTTTTGTGGTTTTCTATATTGCAATGAACCGTATGCCTATTTTAGAAATAAGATTCTATCCTAAACTGGCATTTCTTTGTGTTTAGGGAATTATTTTAATTATAGTTGAATATTATGTGTAACTCGTGGGTTTCGTCGAGTTGGCTATGCGGATATAAAATAACTTGCTGCTAATGACATTATATTTCAAATTCTTATGTATTGATTCAGTCTATTTATAAGTTTATTATATTTGACTTATTAACGCATAATATATTTATATTATTTACGCATAATACAAATAATATAATTTCATATATATATATATATATATATATATATATATATGAATGGACAATAATTTATATCTTGCTTTATACTATAAATACCCATGTATCATAATTTTATATTATTTTATATTATACTTACATCCCTATCAGCGAATAATATTATTTAATATTCTAGGCACATTATAATATTCCTAGAACATTCTACGAATATTAAATAATATTATTCGCTGATAGGGATATTGTTGAAAAACAATAAATTGTTTAATTTAATGTTTTCTCAACTTATATGGTAATTAATTAAAAATGCAGAACTTGTTTTTATTCAATATTGTCGAATATAGTTATATAAAAAATATATAATTAATATAAATACGTCCATTTATTTTAGCAACGGTAAAATACTGTTAACATAGAAATAAACAGTCAATTACAGTTGATACAATTAGAATTTAATTTGTATAATCTAAATTATGCCTGCAGTTTCCATTTCAGTTTTATTAACTGCTCAATTTTACTCTCGGTATACAGATCAACAAAGTGTAACGAGAACAATTATTACATTGAAAAAATTATAATATAAATATAACCGAAGGTATTGGAATTAATATATATTTTTATTTATTCTGAAATTTTGCATTGCATCATGCATAAACGGAGAATTTAAAACGTTGTAATTAATTGGAAAAATATCCTGCACACCTTTAAACCAAAATGATTATAAATTGAATAAAACTAGAAACATTAATAATGCAAGATTATAACAATTAACTGTACAACAAGTGAATAAACAATCGTTTATAGTTTTTACTAATATTTGTTATTTGTTAGGAGAATTAGAAAATAAATACAAATGTAATTTTATTTATATACATACGTATATTTACACTTTACATTTGGTAATAATTACAATAATTATTATTTTCTAATCTATCAGTTATTTTCGCAAAATAACACGCGATTAATTTGACTGGAATACCTAAACATTTAAATTTCAAAATTATTATATAAACATATTATAAATAAACTATATACGTTTTTCATATATAAATTATGTAACAAAATAGTATGCGAGATGAACAGAGCAAATAAATAATTTAACGAAGATATTGCAGGTAGGCGTAAAAACGATTTCTATTATAAATAATATAAAATTATCTTTGCACCTTATTTTGTATATCAATAAATTTACTTGCTACCTGAAATACACTGAATTTGACGTTTATTTTCTTAACAATAATTCACTTCATTTTAGGTCATATGTGTATGTTTATCTGAAATATATAATAATAATAATCATCTAAAACAGATTATTTATCCACCAAGAGCTTCAACACAGACAAATTCTGAAGACACATTTAATAACATTTTTAATAATCATTTCCGTTAACATAAAATGATTAAATTTAATTAACCGAAATCAATTGAAAAAATAAAAATGAAAAAAAGCTTCTGTTTAGACATCTTCAATTGCGATAAGATATACAAATATAAAGGTTTGTTTCCAAATTATGGCAACAATAACGAAACGTATTTATTTATTTTCTATCGTGGTGATACTTTTTTCGACGATTTCATTATTTAAATACAAACAATAATCGTTATTCATGTTGCAAATTTTCGGAATAATAATTGTCTCTAAATGCATTATAAAACGTATGTTTCCAAATAGGATTATTTTAAATGACTGAGGGCGTTAAATGACAATTACTAACTTTACACAAACCAAATGATTGTTTCCTATAGCGTATTCTATTGTTGATGCAAACGAGGGGATATTCCTGGCTTGTATTTTCATTTCATCTATCGATCGTGCTTAAGGCGCGAAAGACTCGAGCGCAATTGAAGAATCAATAAATAAATATATATTATATATATATGTGTATACATATATATATATATATATATAAATGTTGATTTGTAGAAGTTCCATTTTACCGACGCATAATAAATACAGGATATGCATAACTTCAACTTGACTACGCCGGTAATAGTTTTTATAATAATATGAAGGTTATATGATATATTGATAATAATAAACAATTGTATTTCAACGATTAATTGACGGGTAATAATGTAATTTGGTTTATTATTGAAAATGTATATTTTTTTGTTTAAATAGTATTTACATCTGGCAATAACAATGTATTATGTATTTTATCATAAATGAAAAGTCATTATTTATGTAAATAAATTAGTATAAAATTATATTTCCTACTTTAACGACATCAGGTAATGTAGATTTTTACATTTGAGTTTTTTAAACTTGTTTACCATAAAATCATTGGTAGAAAGAATAGAAAATTGTTGTTTTAGTATTTAGTATTTTTAATACTATATTATGCATAAAGATGGAATACGTTCGAAATATTTCTAGAAATTATTTTGGTTCATATGTATTCGAAATATTTAATCTTAAATTAGCTACAAAAAATAATAATATACACTATTTCGTATGTAAACAATGTAAACTATACATCGATGCGGTTTATATCTATAGGTATAGTCTATATATATTTATTTATTTTATTATTCAACATTCCATTACTATGTCGATAAAAAAATTTCTGAAAATGAGGGCGACACTATTATTAAATGTCCTTTCCTTTTGATATTTATAAAATCACAAATATAAAAAGTAATACAAATATTTCATTTAATTTGAAATATTTTTTAAAGGGTATTAAACTAATTAAATGTATTTATTATCAGATTTAACAGGATATCCCTTTGCATATATACACTAAAAGGATAAATTCTATAAATATATAATTAAATTAATAAAATCATTTAGCCAAAATAATCACATTCGGCAAATAAAACATTATATGCAAATTTATTATTACCGTATTTTAATGTTAACTCCGCAATCGAATAATTTATTTTAATATATATTAGTTCTTCATCGTTTTAATTAACAAAAATGTTTATTTTTATTTATTCTTTACTATTCAATATTCTATATAATGTTGGCCATTTCATTATATTTTTATTGTATGTATCATAATACCTAGGGTTTTAAAATAAATAATTATATTATTATTATATAATTATGTATATTTATTTATATAAAAAAAGGTACACAAAAAGAATTTTTTATTTTAATATACCGAAGAGCTGAACGTTTAGCGTCACCCGGGGTGCACCACGTGGAGGTAGTTCAGCACGCACCCCATAGTCCTGAAAAAGGCCATTATTTTCAAATTGTTCCATATTTTGTTCCAGATATCTCTCTAAAAACAGCAACTGAAGCGGCCCAGTAAAATCCGGACAATTTTGTATTGAGTATAGAAATGTCGCCGGATTAATTGGTGTTCTTCCTCTATACGGTTTTTTGTGAGGCATAACACTGACAGTTACCATTATTTACCCCATCCGCATTTTCTCCTCGAATCTGCTCCAGCACCTCCATCTCATTGTTTTTATTGACATCCACTAACTGAAGTTGCGCTCTTTTCACGTTGTGGTTCAATTGTTCGTTTATTGAGGTTCTGTTTAATTTCTATAAAGGTGCGTTTTCGTTTGCGATATGTCGCAAACGAAAACGCACCTTAACTTTTCTAACTCATATTCCGATGGAGTTAAATTCTCGACAATGAACTTTCACGGTAAAAGACTAGCTTCACGTGAACACCGTAGTTACTCTTTGCGTGAACAAATTGAAACTGACGAATTGACGAGACACTTCATAATATATAGTTTTTGAAAATGTATTATTTTGATCACTGACCAATCAAATCGGCTATAGATTCATAACTGATAAGCTACTGATATTGGTATTTACTTAATTGCATTTTCAAATAATACGAGGAATGTATTAGATAATATTTTAATAAAAGATATAGAAATTATACAATGAAAAATGTACAAAAGTAATAGAGAACAAAAAACTCGGAATGTATTTACGATACGAAAAGAAACCGATTTAATTACTTAATAATATACCAAAACGAAACTTAAAATATATTCATTGTTTACATTTATACTAAAGTATTGATTTATATATTGTTGAATATAATATTAATTTAATTTATTTAAAATTTTATTTACTTGTGACCTTTATATCATCAATTTTACAGTAAATATTTGTTAAAACATTTTTAGTAGAATATAATTTCTTAATTATAAGTTAAACATAAATAATAAAGAATATTTATGAAAAATCGCTCGTATAATACGGTTTCATATGGTAGAATATTGACTTCAAGTGGTCCTTCAAGCGATTTTGACAGATTTTGTTATATTTTCGTTAATTTATTTGAAACGTTTTTTTTAGATAGAAAGTCTTCTATCTATCTTTCTCAAACGTTCATGTGTTCTTGCGGGGTATATACTATATAGTGATGTTCTGTTTTAGGGTTTTTTAATATAGTATATTTTGTCTATTTAATTCATTTTCTACTATTTTGGGAGATTATTTAACAAAAAAAAAGATAAATAAATAAAATTAAAATATATATAAATATACTTTGTAACATTTATAATAGAAAACATAAGATTTTCTACAAATTTGTATGATATGTAAAGGTATTAAATAATTTATATACTAATTAATAACAATTTATTTTTATTATTAATTTTCTCAATGTAATAATCATGTAATGAAATAATGAATTATATTTGTAAATAAATATCGTGTCTATATTTTTGTGTTTATATTTTCAATATAAAATACCAAAAATAAATATTTTGAAGTGATTGAGTAAATAGTAAAAGGTATTAATATTATTGTTCATGTTTTTTTTTCAAAAAATATAATTTATTTTTAAATATTATATATAAAATATATATGTTGAAGTTTGTTATAGAAGTTGTGTTATACATTACACGCAGTTTATAAACGTATATCTTCATAAGTTTTGAGCTTAGATGTTTTTTCTTTTGTTATTATTAAATCATTAAATGCCTAAGCATGAATAAAAAGTTTATATTTCCAAGTTTAAAAAGGAAGAAGCTGTTGTGCCGACAGCACTCGACATTGCTGTTAGTTCGCATAGCATCCACCAGTACGGATGACGCTGCTACTGTCTTTGTCACAAAATGTATTTAGCTAAGTCTGTTACTTAACTATTGAAACATCATACTTTGATTTACTTCTCGTAAAATGGCTACTACTATGTTGAAATAAAATTACATCTTAACATTAATCGTACGATTCTGAACGAAATTAAAATAAACAAAAAGGAATTGCAGCTGGGTGAGTTACTAGATTATTTTACAATTACGTTAGCATTACGAATGGTTTACTGGTAAAAATTTGTATTTATTTTAAGATGTAATACAATTTCACATACTGCGGCCATTCATTCATCTGTACATATTATTTAACAATTAATAAATAAAAATATATTTTTTATTTACACGTACGTCGCGTATTTCACTATTATTTTTGTTTACGAGTGTAAGTGTTATGCACTGACATTGACAATGTTTGACAATTCTTAATAGTGATTATCGGATACGAAAATGCAAGTTAGAAAGTGATGTGTCGTGAGTTAAAATGAAAAGGGCTAGCAGAGACGCCAATAAAAATAGTTTGAGAAATCAAACTGTTTGTTTAATTAATAATTATAAGCATAACGATAATTTTGCAAACAATTGAGGTAATTTTGATAAATTAACGAAAACCTTTATTAATATGAATATAATAATGCATCGAAATCGCGTTGGGAGTTTTGTTAAATTAAAATTTTTTTCTACTTTAATAACAACGCGGACAATAAAAAAACGTATTTTTACGAGTCGTTCAAAAATATAAAAAAACAACAAGTTTTTAGGATGATATATTTCATCGAAGGCAACAGTTTTTTTTTGTATCTGTCTCTCTTTATTTCTATAGGTGTATGTATATAAACCTTGTTTCATACTAAAAATACATAATATTTTTTTCGCATATAAAGTTAGTTATTGCGATAAAGTAACTCTGATTGATTTTAGTGTTCGCTTTTCAAAAATAATTGTAAATAATGTGTCAAAACATTAATGCAAATAGTACAGAATATATTATGTGTTGAAGACTAACGTTTCAAAGTTATGAATATTCATTGAATTAATTTGGCTCGTATATTCGTGTAAATTTAACAATAATTTGCTGCGATTGAAATTAAGTTAATATTCATTTTATGAGAATAGAGTAATTTCAATTATTTTTGTCTTGTAAGTGTTAAGATTAAAATGAAATTTAATTTTTCAAAAATAACTGCACCGATTTTATTATAAAAAGTACATTTTTATATTCTAAATTGTTGCACATGAAATATGATGCACAACAATTATCAACTGTACTTATCTTCCAATTTATTAGATTATAATTTTTTTATATAATAATGAAATTTATATAATGTTTACACTTTAGTTACATTTAGCAAATATAAATTTAATTAAAACGATTTATCAGTTGTATTGTCACAGTAGATACTTTAGATACATATTAATATGAATATTTTAATTTAAAAAGTAAAATAATTTGCAAACTTACATTATGTTTTATATTTAAAAGTCATACAACATTTTTAATACACTTTTGATCATTGTACTGTTTTATAATAGTTTTTAAACATATTATGAACAATATATTTTTTCTTAGCAATATTTAGTTTAGATTACATGTTTACATGAAAGTTTTTTTAAGCTCAGTGACAGCAGAACTGTTATAATGTATCGAACTTTCACTTATATAATGATAAGAATTCCACATAATGTAATAATTTTTTAGATGAAATAAATAATACACACCTGCACAGGTTTTGTATCGTACAATTGTTTGTTGTTTTTTTATTATAATGTGATATAATTATTGTTATTACTATTATAATTATTATTATTATTATTAAAATAAATAGAAAATATATAAAAAATGTATATAAAATTGGTAAGTAATTGCGTTTAGACATAATTCCAACAGAAATATGTATTAAAGATATTTTTTGTGATTAATATATATTTATTTACTATTTGAATATTATTTTAAACTTTATATATTTATTAAATAAAATGTAAGTATTGATATTACCACGTTTTAAAATGAAATATGTTTGTAATATATTATTACAAATAGTTATTTCTTTAAATATTATATATATATATAAATAATAGTATACGAACATATGCTATTAGTTGTTACATTCTATTGAAACTGAATTTCTATATTTTAAAGTATATACACAATAGATTAAGTAAAGATGGTAAGTATACACTGCAATTTGTAGTTTAAGTGTAAAAGTAAATTTTAAGCAATTTGGGTATCAATTTCTTTATTAATTTACATCTTTCTACTTGTCAATAATTTCAGACTGATATTAAGGACCATAATTGCATAAGAATTCTACAACAATGCAGAATTTTGATGATTTAGACATTGAAGGACGAATGCCTTCTCATATTTCAGAAGAGGAACGCGAAAAGGTATTATTGTACAAAATTGTATTTGTATAACAATAATTCTTGAATTTCCTATTTTTCCGCTATTATATGACAAATTAATTTTAAGTTGAATCAATATAATTTTAAGTGTTGTGAGGTGATAATCAAAAGTGTGATAATACTGATTATTTATAATTAAGTATCTTCAAGTGTTGGTGGAGTGAACAAATAGTACGCAGTGGTAGATATGTTATTCAGAAATTTAAGTATATAAAGGTCATCGTTTTAGATAGATTCTTAAAGTTATATTTCTTGATTTTATTTTATTTATGATTTAAGATATATAGCTTAGTACTCATACTTGTTTTCGGTTTATAATTCATAGTTTTGTGTATATTGTGTCATCATAGCGAAAGTAAACAAAATAGTTTCTTTTTGTATAAAAAAAAGTCAAAACTATATTAATCAAATTACTTTGTAATTATTTAATGTTCATGTTACAATTAATACAACTTATATATGATTACAATGTTTGTACATCATGATATAAAAGATATTATAATAAACCTATTTTTTTTTAATATTGATTAATATAACAGTAACCTAGATTCAAGAATAGGATATTGATATTGATATAATATTTAATAAAGATAAAGCAGCAATAACTACATTTCATTGAAGAAGTACTGCCCTACACATGCATGATGTAATCTTGCGCATTATATCAACAAATTGTTTAACCATATTTATTTTATACATATATTTCAATTAATATTTGATTATTCTAATCTTTTCAATTACATAAAACCTCAAACTTGTACTTTTGTGAGTAATACAAGTACATTAAATTTACATGATATATTTTAAATATGTCCACCAAAAAATTTTCATAAACATTCAAAACATGTTCATAAATACAGGCAGTGTAAACCGAAACAAAAAAAATTACTGCAAATATTCTAACTTTAAATTACTTTAACAGCAATATTTTTTGTTTAATTCAGTGCGGAAACTTAGTTCTGCCTTTATAAATAATAATAAACGATTCCAAAGTACTTTATCATTTTGTCTTATTATCCATCCGTGTACATATTTCCGTAAACTAATATATTAACGCAATCTTGTCTTCCGTTTTAAACTAAGTTCAAATTAATACCATATGATCGGTAAACAAGCTCAAATTCAATTCAAATAACTCCATAAAAATCACGCGATAGAACGATTTTATTTTAATTTAAAGGACAGTGTATTTGACAAAAAAATGAAAAACAAATAGTTTCAAAAGTAATCTACACCGTGTCAGTGTTTAAATAAACAAAACCCCATAATAGTCATTTTTGTGTCCATCAAAAATGATGAAAGTGGCTTTAAATAACTGAAATAAACAAAAACAAAAAATGCAAAATTAAATGTTAGTGGATTTCGAATTATTTTCATTCCCTGTTTTTATGTTTTCATAGGAAGAGCATGAACGCAAACGATTAATGCGAACTAGTGTTACGGCAGAAGATGGAATACTGAGACCAGTATATTCTGAGACAGAAGATGGGGACATATGGTGCCACATATGTAATATTGCACTATACGGGGCCCATAAGTTATTGAGCCATAACACGTGCAATCGGCACAAATTAAAACTAGATGACTGGCCATATCCAGTTTTGCTATGGTCAAAGCGTTCTGACATCATAAAGAAGTCGCAGTCGCAGCCAGTTTCAGCTAGCGATTCGCTCGCACCGGGAGAACCAGCGCCACCTGGCATGGAGGACCAGGTGAAGCGTTCAACTGCCATACAGATGAGTCTAGATCGTCACCGGAGCTCACCTCTGGTCGGTTTAGAGTATCTATTCGAGTTGATTGATAATGATTCATGCGAACCGAGCTATACTTGTGTATTATGTGACAAACGCGGCGATCCGCGTACCGTGATGGCGCACATCACAAGCTGGAACCACCGTATTACATATTTAAATAGGCATTTTCCAACTGTTTCGCGCGCCATATCTGAGCTTCCACGCACGACCAATTACAAACGCGGGGCAAATGAGATCTCGATCTTGGTCGCGAAAAAGATCGAAGAACACTTTGGTAGATTGTATCCCCAGTTGGTCGACAAGAATTTATTTGAGAAAAATAAAATGCAGTACATCAAACAAGTTTGTCAGGATTTTCATTTTAGGTAGGTGAACTTTCTTTCTTTGATGCTGAATGATTCTTTTTCCCTTTTTTTTTGTTTTTTTATTTTGTTTATTTAATTTGTTAAATATATTTGTCAATCTGTATCTTTTCAATGGAAAGATTGGTTTTGATTTACTTAAATGAATATGGATGTTTCCTACGTACAGGGAAACTCCTGAATTAACTTTCATGGAAGTATATGATGAACGATGGGTGACAAATTTCGATGAGAAGATGGCTGAGATGATTACAAGTACGAAAAAAGGTGAATATTTTTATTAAATTGTGATTAAATGTTTTGTTAGAGTAAGGCGAGAGTGCGGTTAAGCGGTTCTTTTATATTTAATGAAATTGAACAAATTTGAACGATTATATGGTTTGCATATAAAATGTTGATTTTGTTTTTAATAAGAAACGAATGAGTTTAATTAGATAATTGTGAACATTTTATATTATAAAAACAGCATGTAAATTGAAATAAACAGTCGATAATAAATTAGTATCTAATTAATACAGTGATGTATAATCATGCTTTATTTTATATTCAATATCAATTTTATGAAATAATAACAAATATGAATTCGAACATAATAGTTTAATAATGACATTTATTTATTTATATATTATTCTGTATATGAACTCTTGACTCCTATGTAAAATTCATTTACGTTTCATTTTCTCTTATCTTAACATTTTAAAATTTGTTAAAGCAAACAAGAAATTACTCTTTTCTTTTTTTATGTATAAATAAATGCATTTGTATTATTACCATAATAATATTTCATATACTAATGTAATTAGAAATCTTTACAACATTTTCATATTACATTATCGCATAAATCAATTTCGTGAATGCATATATTGATTCATACATTAAATTATAGATTTATGTCAACATTTAAATAAAAAAAACATGTAAATACATAGTATCAGCATATCTATATGCGAGGTATACATTAAAGATATATAATAAAAAAATAAATAATGCTAGTAGTAATTTTAGATCTAGAGACAAAGATTTACCGTTACGTTTATACTTCAGCTACTTATAATATGACTAAATGCTGATTAAAATTCGTATACTCATTTAAAATATCTACTTTCGTTAGAATAGAGAATAAGAATTTGAAAACTATTACATAATAGAAAAATATATGTACAAGCACGATTAAAATTATAAATTTTTATAAGATTTATAAAATAAGGAACGTGAATATATTTTTACTTAAATATATATTATTTTATAATACATGGAGTGTTTTCATATGTGAATTATATTTTGTTAAACAATAAATGCATTTATTATATTTATAAGAAGTTTTCAGATTATATATATTTGCATTTAAAATAATTTTAAGAATTTATATTTCTTAATATTATATTTTGTTATAAGTTAATATATATCATATATTAAGGAAATGTTTAATGTGCTTACTTTATTTTGTTGAGAAGAAGAAAGACCAATAAATGATGACATCAAAAAAGACGTAAAGAAAGAAATGAAAACAGAGAAGTTTTCTCCTAAAAGAAACGATAGAACTGATTCTAAGATAGAATCAAAAAATACGTAAGTATTATTTATGATTCTACATCTATATGTATTAATTTTTTAATAGTTAGACAAAAGTATTGAATTTATTACATATGAAATAAAAACAACTTTTCTAATAATAATTTTAAATTTTTAAGTATAATTTTTTATATTTTCAGAATATATTCATAACTTCATTAAAAATTATTCTTTTATGTTTCTTTATATTAAATTTTGTTCCATTGATATATATACTTGATAACTTGTTGTAATTTAATTTAATAATATATTCTATTATCCATAATTTTATAATTCTGAAGTTTATACCCAAATATTATCAATTTAATTACTAATTAATAAATTTTAATTCTAATAACTAGTTCATTGAAAATATAAATTTTTTCAATTATAAACATAATGTATTTTATTTATTTCATATGCAATATATATTAAATTAGTATTTTACATTTATTATATTAATTATTAGTCAGTTGTTTATATAAACATGAATTTTGAAGTGGAAACAAATTTCTGTTTAATATCATTAAAAAACCATTAACGATTTATATTTATTATTGATTTCATTTTAGGGGATTGAAAATCCGCATATTGACCAAGGACAAAATCAATCAGCAAATAAAACTCGACAAGGACAAAGTAAAAAAATCTCCTACAAAAGATGCCGACGATTTGAAATCATTATCATCTGTGTCTAGTATTTCGAGTAGTCCTTCACCAACAAGACCATCGAAAACGCGATCTAAATCTAGATCACCCATTAACCGTCATAGGAGAACTAGTCCATATGAAAGATCTCGACGATACAGACACAGATATTCACGAGAAAGATCACGATCTCCTGATATACGAGAAAGAGATAAATGGGACAAGTACAAAGAACAAATTCGTCGTGCTGAAGAAACGCTGGATCGCGCACTTAAATTCCACGAAAAGAACCCAGAAAAGCATCCAGCTTATCCTGACGAGTGGAAAAAGTTTTGGAATCGACGATATAAGGAGCTTCAAGCTGAAGGGAAAGATCCAAGTAAGCATGATTTTAAGCCGGAATGGATTGAGTTCTGGAATAAACGCATGCGAGAATTACATAGTGAACAAGTTCAACAAAGAAAAGAAGAGATTCGTAAACGCTTAGAATTACCTGATGAGAAGCCGCCAGAAAAACATTCTAGAAGTCGTAGGTCACGATCTCCTATATCTGAAAAAAGAAAACACAGAACTGACAGTGACGATGACGTTGAATATGTTGGTACGAAAACTATTAAGCCTTCGTATCACGAACGTCATGAGCTTCGAGATTCAAGGGATAGAGATAGAGAATATTCGGCATATCATTACTCAAGAAGTAGTAGACCTCCACCCCCATATGCGAATTATTACAGACCATCTACAAGACCACGATATCACGCTACACCTTATCCTATTAAAGACAAATCCCCAAGTCCTCCTGTTGCGGATGAATTGAGAGAAGATTTAGAAATAGTCGGTCTTTTACGGTTACTCACTGCTTTAGAAGCTCAATTGGGTTCTCTTGGACCAAAAATAGTATCTTTGTTGTCTAAAGCTTTAGCAGCTGAGAAAAGCAAACCTAATTCCGCAGAGGAGTTGTTGTATGATGAAGAAGTAAGCGTGCTCTTTGAAACTGTCAAGGAGAAATTAAAGGGTCAGTTGTTTGCAGGTATGATAGAAAAAATGGCCATTCCACCAACTAAGTCAGCTATTCAAAATATAGCTCAGTTGTTACATAAAGCTGCTGAGAGCAAGAAAAAGTTCGAGGAAGAGAAGAAGAGAAAACAAAACGAGTTGCTTGAGATGTCTCAGTCGTTGAGAATTTTGATGGGATTCAACAGACCTACTTTACCCAGAACGAATATAGAAATAGCACCTGTCAAATCGGAACCTGTTAGCGTTCCTGGAGTGGGTACTGTAGATAAAGTGGCAATAGCAAAGCAGATATCCGTCGCCCTTATAGCTCAAGGTAGAACCGACGTTACTCAAGAAGAGCTAGAAACTTTAATTAATGCTGTTGTAGGCATGGCTGAAGCATCAAAGAATAGTGATAAACCCGTCACTACTGCAGATTTTGTAAAAGGATTGGCAGCGAACAATGTTACTGCTGCTCCGGTAGAAGCCAAAGAACCAACTCCTCCTCCTATCATAAAATCTCCAGCTGAACCTATCCTGCCAGTAAAACCTATTATTATAGACCCGGTTGAGTCCAAAGCTGCAAAAATGGAAACTTTAACAGACAACGAATTGCAGAACCTTTTGCAGAATTTTAAAGAATTAAACACGGACGATCAGCATGGGTTAATTAATTTCTTAAAAAAATTGGAGGCTACAGATCCACCGAGAGTAGAAAAATTACGAGCTTACGTTAATTTGGGTCCAACAACAGTGACCAAAGTTCGGTCACCTAGTCCAGAGATTATTCGCGTGTCCAAAAGTTCATCTCCATTTTCTAATCGCAAAGGTAATATCAATCCGCCCGAAGATGAGGACAAATGGAAAACGAAGTATAATATATTCGCTGAGGATGACGAAGACACTAACAGAGTTGATGAGAAGCCTAAAAAATTAGAGTTTTCAGATGATGATGATGATTATTCGTTCGAAGACATTTACAAAGCAGCGGATAAAAATGTCTTGGAGAATGAGAAAAGGAAGAATTATTCAAATTCCAGATCAAATTCAAGGTCCAAGTCTTGGTCTAGATCACGTTCACGCTCACCTCTGATACAAAATTCTGTTGAAGTTAAGAATAGTGATACTAATGCTATACTAACTCAAACTAAACGAATGATTGAAAATATTATGGACGATTTGCCGTCAAAGTATATGAACAAAGGTCATGAACGCCCGACTGATCAAATGAGATTATCTCAACAAATAATGGGACTTAACAGTAGACCGAATTTATCTCATCCAATGCAAAGTAATTACAATCGAAATTATAATCCGAGCAACATGCCACCTCAACAGCAACACCCCGCATCAACCCAACAACCACCTCCCCCAATGTATCCTAACCATCCGAACCAGTTTCCAAATTATCCGCCTCAGCCTCAACCTCCGATATTTAATAACACGCCAAATTATATGAATAACGGTTATAATAATTACAATCCGGGCTTCGGTAATATGCCACCATCGAATCAGAGCCAATTCAGCAACTTGCCACATCCACAAAACCAATTTCCTTCTACTGGTCAGAATTTCAACTCCACCTATGGAGCACCACCGCCTAATCCTGGTTATCATCCTAATCCTGGATACAGTAATTTTCCACAGCAATCGCGATTTTATCAATAATTTTTGTGTATTTCTGAATGTACGTTTAAAGCGTATTATTTTCAAATTAACGCTTTTAACGCGACGCGAAAACTGAAAAATTGAAAAGAGTTGTTACATGAAAATTTTTATATGAAATATTTTTATCATTTCGATAGAAAGCTTAAACTATCGTCAGGATTTTGTGTATACACAAATGCTTATCTTAATTCTTCAAACTTGTAGCATTTAATCTAATTGAATTTATAAATTTTTATTATAATTTTAGGTATCATGTTAAACTAAATGACTAAATTACTACTATTATACGGTAAATGCTTGTTTCATATTTAAATTTACATTATTATACGTTAAAAAAAAATTAATTAGCTAATGTGATAATATATTACAAAGGTGACCATTCAGTCATCACGTAATATCATTGATCGAGCTTGATATTTTAAGCGAGATTGTTTTTTTTTTAAATTAATTTTTAGAAATGATTCGCATTAATTTTCGAGCGAGTACAGGTTTTTGTAAAATTTATAAATGAACAAAGTGGGTATAAATTGTTTACGCTATTAGTTGTTATTTCTCAAAACCACTTCTCAAC
>JABFQC010002751.1:0-15395 GCA_022817085.1 Psilanteris sp. ZL-2020
TCTGAAGACCATTGACTCGTTCCTTGTTGAATTGTATTCAAAACTTGAGTAACTCCAATTTGGGATTGGTCTTTTTGTTCTAATTTATAAGAGAAAAAGTTTATTACCTGAAATGTTGAAATTTGGAATATTATTTAAAAATTGTATAACAAGTTAATGTGATGTTATTATGAATTAGAATATTTACAGTATCAATATTTTGAACAATATCTTGAAATGCAGGATGAACTCTAAATGGTTGAAAAATATCCTTGTTATATAGAAGAGCATAAACCAAATTTGGATTATGTGCCAACTGATGTGTTAAACAACTATTGATAATTTCCAGTATCATTCTTAACACTTCTTCAAGTATTTTAAGATCTTGAACCTATTCATATTTAAATCAAATAGAATGATTATATAATAATTCAGTTAAAAATAATTGAAGTTGGAATAATATTTTATTTAAAAACTAACGATTTCTGAATTTGTAGCACTTCCATTAGAATTGATAGCAATATATGTTTCAGTTTGATTTGGAACTTGTACACGAATCGATGATTCAAGTTTGGTATTTTTCTTCGCGAGTGTTGCAAATAAGCTAATTAGCCTCTGACTAACGTAAGGATGTAATGATCTAAATTGGCCAGACATATTTGCCAAAGCTGCGAGACAATTGGTGTGTAAATATTTATCCTGTAAAAAATTTGAGTTAATAAACAAATAGGATCAGTATAATATGTATTAAGCAAGTAATCGTATTAAAAATACTAACTCTCATCTTGAGCATATTATACTGTATTGTTCTTATAACAACTAAAATTAATAATCCTCCTAGTGATATTTCACTAATTGATCTTTCTGTGTACCACGTAACTCCTTTTAAAGTCTGTAATAATTTAATTCTTAATATATATATTTTTAATATTAAATTTAAAACATATACTTAAAATATTATCACTTACAATTTCGTGAACCCTTTTATTGAAAGTTTCATCTTCACTTAAAATTAAAAGAATGATAAGTGACATGTATATGTGATGAGATGTGTTATCTTGTGCATGATATAAAATTCTTAAATTAGGAATCACCTAAAATATATAAATTTTACATTATCAATTGTTTTATATTTAACATATGCGAAAAAATAATTATAATATAATTATGAGTAAAATGTTTATACCAAAGATTGAATATCAGTTCTTTTCATAATGTATTGCTTAACATTAGGATTACGGTGCAGCAACATGTAAAGCAATAGTGTCACCTCATCTGAATTTGGTATTTTGCAAATTGTGTTATACAGCTTGTCAATGTTAAACGTGAACGAGGTTGAGTCCGATGTTGACGATAAGGGACAATCATCTACAAAACATCGAACATCGAAATTCAATTACACGTCCGATCAATCAAATTTAACAGGTCATGTTCTTTGGCCTTCGCTTACCTTGAAGGCCCGTAAAGTTGAACAATGCATCTCGATAGGGATTGCGTGAGCAAATCCAATGATTTGTCAATACTAACAATAACAGTAACGATTGACTAGCTAATGGAGTTTCCGTATCCCGTTTTCTTTCCAAGTCATCAACATTTGCACCATTAGAAGATTGTGAATTTTTTGAATTACCCATACCCATTGTTAATACATTCCATAAACCAGCTGTAAATCAAAGTTTATGTATTATTAATTAATTCAATGAATTTCAGTGTCATTTATGTGAAAATAAAATGTTTTGATCAAATCAAGCAAACTGAAACAAAAGTGGTAAAATAATGTTAAACGTGAAGGACTGTAATTTGTGATATTAATTTATGCCATTTATTGACCGTTTTATTTTTTTTTAGAAAATGTATAATCCGTTACATTAAATATTCATCAAACTACAATCCAAGTAGATGAAAATATTCAGGTAATATTTTCATCAGAAATAATCATAGAAATATAACAGAAATGCGTTTAAAAACGAACGATGATAATGCGCGTTTACCAAATGGAATATAAATAGAGTTGTGCAACATATGCAGTCCAAACAAAACGACATCTAAAAATAAGAATCAGCATTATAAAGTGGTAATTGCAAAGTTTTTATTAATCTATTACTTGATTTGAACACACTCACATCTCTTTTAACTTCTTTTCAAATTATTATGAATGGATGAAATAGTTTAATTTCAAAGATTGTACATTTAAAGTATAAAATGTCAACTATATTTGATGAAATTAATTCTGCGATAGTAACTTTTGAAACAGAATTTGTAATTTTGATAATTTATAATAGATTAGTTGGTAAGAAATATATTTAATTTTTATGTAAATTTGTATGAGATAAATAATAGTTCGTATGATTAAATAAATAGTTGTTAACAATACCATTATTATTGTTATACCATAATATTACAGGTATTTATAATTGATATTTTATAAACAAAAATAAATTGTACTGTGAATTTTATAAATATTACTTTTTATGGAAATTAAATATATTTTATATGCTTCATATCATATGATTTAAACAATATAACTCATTAGAAATTATTTTATTTAAATTCAATTATAGAAACAATATTATGAGCATAAAATCCACAGGTTTTTGATAAATTTTCAATAATGCATATAGTAACATCAATTCAATTTACCAGCGATACTTAGAACTATACTTGATCCATGATTGTTGTTAAGAAGACCTGGAGGAGCATGACTCTGCTCTGCAAAATTGTTCAATAATGTGCAAACTATCATAGGTGCATGAGCAACTTGTTCTTCGTGCATAGCAATTCTGTAAATAGTACTATATTCAGCAGGTGTTTGTGAAAATAATTGCACAGAAAGCAAAACAAGTAAACAGTTGATAGCTTCGAGATGTACAACATAGGTATATTCACTGCAAAAATTCATAACAAATTAATAAAAGTGAAGAATTTGATAAGTTAATAAATTACTTATCTTAAACTACTTAGTTAAAAATAATGAAATAATAATATAATAATAAGCTTGATACACGTTTCTGAATCTTTAAACATTGCAATTTAATCCTTAAAAATGAATATTATTATTTAACGTATTTAAAAGTAATATGAATATCATAAATGTAATATTCTATGAATAATTAATGATAATATTCACTTTTTGGCACATTTGTTTAAAAAATAAATTTCAATTTCAATGCATAAAATAATGTCTTTTAATGTAGACACATTTTTTGTAACATAAATGTTTTTTATTTAATAATATTTAACAATTGCATTTTGTCTTAAAATATAATATTTACAATTTAATTTATGTACAAAATAATTAAAATAAAATTAAATTAAACTCATTTTCTAGTCATTAATTTTAAGTTATTCCCATTTACCTTAAAGGCACATCAATAAGAACTTCTAATAATATTTCAAAAAGATTGGTTAAGCGAATTGGCAAAGCATTTTCCATTGCTTTATACAATAATTGAGCCTCTGTGTGTTTTACCATCTCTTCTTCTCCAACAGTTTCAATGAGATACTTTAAAATACATCTCACTGCAAACAAGGCATTGTAAGTATGCCAAGTTGCCATAATACTGCAAAAGATAAAAAGTTAATACTTTCGAACTAAAGTTTTACTTTAACTTTATACCCTTGACATATAATTCACACAAACTTACTTCTCATCCTGCTTGTTGGACAATAATTCACTCACTTTGATCAAAGTAACTTGAATAAGCGATCCAAAATTGCCAGTGGTTTGATTGTTTGCTAATAACTGCTGACAAGATGTGTCAAGCTTAGAGTCAAGCTCAATCTGATCATTCCTCGTCAATGGAGTACGAATATGGTATGACAAAAATTTATTCCAAAAAGCATCATCAGGCGCAATGTGCTCTTTCCCACAAAATTTGGCCACATATTCATTTTTGTTGAAATCTTCATGTTGACTTAGTGTTGCACCCATTGTGTCTGAATTCTATATTTTTGTTTTTCTAAAAAACATAATCAAATAAATAATACTTCATATATGTAACTAATTCATGTATAATTAAAATTTATTTATAAATTAAGTTGAACTTTAAACTTCATCGTGAACAACTAACTTATTAATTTGAATGACTATTAATTTAATTATATTGTCAGCAATTGTATGATAAGAATGTGTCATTAGATAAATAAATATTATATTGTATATCTTATTAGTGATAATATCATTCATATACTTAAATACAATTGATTAAAAGCTTCTTAACTATTTCTTAGATGACATTGATTATATTTTTTTATTAAAATAACAAATATAATAATATGTTTGAAATTGTATATATAAATTATTAATCAAAATTAGTGTCACTGACTTCATAAATAATGTTGACATTAATTGCTAATTATAAATTGAACTTTTAATTCTCCATAATTATCAATTACAAATAGTCATTAGTGTAATTCATTTACCACCCTTTGCAGCTGTTAATTTGAAAAATTCATTCATTGTTTGTTTAATACAAATGATATGTCAAATTGAATCTAACCTCAGTTGTAAATGTTGAGACTTGAAATAGTCACACGTAGCACTTGCCTTAAATATGTTTTATATTGCATTATGTTTCATGATTGAATGCAGATATCAAATTTCCAAATTATGAAATACTTACAAACGATTGATAGAAGTAACTTGTCTTCGTTGTACATGACAGCTAATCGAAGTATCTAATCTTTGATGTACACAAATTTTTCGGAAAGTCTGATTAGTCCTGTTGCTCCTGTTGCCAATTCATCACATAGACATATCTCATACTACTCCTCTACTACAGTACTTATTGCAGTATACTGACGTTTTTCACCACGAAGTTCGTGCGTGGTAAAAATTATACAAACCAATCCAGCGTTCTTAATAGTGTGGAAATTTCAATCATTGTGTCTTTCTTATACACATTATTTCTGTAGCTTCTGAAGTTATAAGGTTATAACTTACAACTGCTGTGTGACGTGTGAACACAAATTCCACATTATTGAGAACCAATCCAAAGTTCGCTCATGATTATCAGTCGTCCATTGGAAACTGGACTTAATATAGACAATTTTGCATGATATCCGCAGTTGCAGATTTTCATATATATATTGTTTATTTGTAAAATTATAAGGTTTATAAATAATTTTTTTCTATGATTATGACAGAGTGAAAATGACGAAAAATAGAGTTTTATGAATGCATTTTTGACATTCATTTTTACCAGAAAAATACAACAAAAAGTTACTATACTCGATAAGTTTTTTTTTAAATAATTCTTTTAACGGGATTCATGAATAAATTATATATAGAATGTATTATTAATACCAATTATTACTTCTTTAATTCTTAAATTATGATTATTCGACGATAAACTGTTTTACCGACATTACAATTATTATATAAATATAATTACAAATATGTCCTAACAATTTTTTAATATTATATATTATATGGTATACTATATCTATATGTATATATTATATTCAAAAAACAATAATATATATATAACATAACATTACTAAAATTTTCACTTTACAAAAAAATCCGAATATTTTATTAATATTTAAAATTTATAATTAAATTTTGTGTTAATTGTGAATGTTAAGAAACATTAGATTTAAATAAATAATAATAATACAAAAAAGAATAATTTAATTAGAATACATAACAAACCAGTATAAATAAATTAAGAAAATAAATAACATATCCCGAAAATTAAAAAGAGTTAAAACGTCTTGCGCATGCGTGAAAAGCTCGCAATTAGTTGTGTTCCAAAAATCCAAAGGAAGGAGAACAGGCAACACTAAATGAATAAATACTCATTTTAGCTTTGAAATAAATTAATTTTGAAAATGAAATGGTGAGTATAGTTGCATACCAGCTTATTGCGCTAATATAATAATTAATTATTATTATTATAAAAGAAATATTTCTAGTATTTTTAGTATTATAATGGAACTCAAGTAATTTAAAAACGACAAATTAACTTTTCATTAATAATAATAAATTTATTACAATTTTCATATTTTACATGACAAATATATATTTACATAATAATTATTATGCAGGGAATCAAAGTGATTTATTATCCTACTTCAACTCCTTACAACGCCACTACAACTACCATAATGTTTTATTCCAATTTCTGCAAATAAAAATAAAAGGTAATTATTTTTAAAAGGTCCCCAAACTTTTGCATCAAATGTAATTACATTAAATGTATTAAAATGTTCAAATTATTACAATTAACTACTGTTTTGCTTAAAGAGGTTTGATCATTTTATTTGATTCTTTTAATTAAAGATTTGAAAATCAGTTGATTAATTAAAAAGTATTATTATTAATTACTTAAATTTTATTATAAATAATTTGTAAATGCGTCTAACTTGTCAAACAGTAAGTTTCACGTTTTTAATAACATTAATTTTGACAAAGAGAAACTTTTTTATTAAATTTGAAAAAAGGTAAAAATTAATATTACTTCTTCCTGTGCAATGCATTGTACATGTCAAAGAGCCTGGATTTGAATATTGAACTCCATCCACTCCACAAATTGGGTTAAATTCAGATGTCACCTAAAATGTATAAATATAAATATGAGGTAATTTTCTTTCATGTAATTTCACATTCATTATTAAATTAAATGAAATTACAAATTATGTGAAATAATCATTTTATTTTTATATAATATAAAATTTCATAAACATGTGAACCTTTGACTTATATTTCAACTTTTAATTTGCATCAGAAAAAATAGTAAATTATTTTGTATAATTTAACAAAATTATACTTATACTTACAGGGCACGTTCTTAAACAATTTTGTATAACTGCGGGGGGTTGCGTAGGTTCAGGGACTGGATCTACATGAATTTGTCTGTTTGAACGGTTAGGGTCGAATTTATTAGAGATATATCTTTCCGTAAGACCATAATTGTAAGGCATCTGTAAAATGAAAATATGAAAAAGTAAATTTTGTATATAAATAAATTAATAAATATATATACACAATGAACTAAATACATGTATATTTATATGTTTGGAATATTTAAGAATTATTAATTAAAATTCATAAAAAACAAGAACAGAATTAAAGTTGCAGAATCAAATTACATTAACATTTTATTAACAATTTAAAATTAACAAATTAAGAATTTTATTTTATAATTTGATCACCAATTGATAATAACGAGAAATTAAATATAAATCATAGTTTGGTCAAAGTATACAAATGTATGTTTATAGCAAATGAATCAACATATTTGTTTTTATATTTTTAATTGACTATGGATAGTAATAAATAATAATCTTTATGTTTATATTAAAATTTAATTAATAATAATTTCGTTCACTATTGTTATTAAATTAATTCAATTACATTTCTTTTGTCATTTTGTAGCTTTTATATTAACTTATATTTATTAATACATTTAATTATTAATTAGTAACATTATAATTAATAAACAGCATGTATTTATTTTTAATGATTTATGAATCATAATTGTTTAATATTTATATATTTATAATTGTATCTGATATAATTTGTGTTTTTTTAAAATAAAAAGGTATAAAGTTTGATTGGTTATATAAATGTCTATAAAAATATTAACATTTTGTTTATAATTTTATGATAAGAATAAATGCAAAAAATGTAATTTCAAAATTATTCTAGGATTGAGATATGCTTCAATTATTCAATTGCTAATTCAAATAATTTTTAATCAAAATTTACCTCTTTTAATATTTCAGGACGCAAGTAACCGCTTGATGCTGCATTTGTTACAATCACAACACCTGAAATTATAAAAAGTGTATTTCAATATCAGATATTAATTTTAAATTCACATAAAATACTTAAATTTATTGAAATTTATAAACTAATACAAGTCATTTTTATATTGTCGATATCCAGAAAACATGCTTTTACTCTGTCCCAAGTGTGGACTTTACATAATTTTATAAATTAATATCTATGTATTTTTATAAGCATTAACCATTAAAATTATAACTCACATACAGTAATATAAAATATATTATATATAAAATTTATCATAATTTTATTTTACTATAAAATAAACATATATAAATTTATCTTTAAATTATTTTTTTGTATAGTTAAAATTTGGATGCCGTTTTGTGCAAATCTTGTTCCAACAGTCAGCTAAATTCGTGTGACTCTGGAATTATATTCCAAAAATTTAATTTAATTAACTATTTGTAGCATATTCTGTATTCATTGATATACATTATATAAATCATACATAATATATTTGACGGTTTGAATACTGTCAATAGAGAAAAGTTTAATTTAATCGAACTACGCGTATTAAATTTTATTGGATTTGCTATTAAATATTTTATAACAATCATTGTTTTAATTCACTTTTTTAATTCGCAAAACGAAATTATATTACGTGATATAAACAGTCCCTAAAACACGTATAAATGTATAATAAATAATGTATCATATAATTAATTATCTACTTTGTACTCACACGAAAGGGTAGCAAACAATAATAATTTGTACATTTTAATTATAAACTTATAGAACTGATCTCCTTATTGATCTGAAGTCAAACTGAAACTGACTAGCTGAAGAGGAATGACATGCACTTATTTATACGAAAGATCCATGACCTTGAATAATATACTTGTATGAAGTTCTTTTGCTCATATATAATGTTATTTTTAACGCCATCCGCAATATTTCTTTATTAAATTCCAATCAACACATTAAATACATAATATATTAAAATTATGCTGTACATAAAAACAAATTGCCTTTGTAACGAAAGTCATCTTTTTTGTCGGTACCAAAATAAAATTTCTTAAAAAAAGGTCGATCTCTATCACTTTGTTTAAAAAAAAATTTCTATTGACGTTGCTCTCAAAATAATTGCGTATAAAAACTTGCATTTAATAATTACAATTTACATTTAGTTTTCCGTTTAAGAGATTTAAAAAGAAAAAAAAGAACTCACATGGTTAAATATCAAGTTATGTTACAAATTCATCAAGTTTGATCATACTTTTCAAAAATATCCTATTTTTGGTATTAAGCTTTCTCGTTTACTTTATACTTGACAATTTTAGTTTTATAGTTACAAAATTTAGTTTATTTTTCTATCAATAAAGTAACAAATTATATGCAATCAGTCTGAAATTGAATAAAAAAATAATACAAACTTTTAATTATAAAACAACAAAAACAACAACCACTAAATCCAGCACTTTATATATTTTTTAATTTTAACACTAATATTGTATATATATATATATTTTATATGCATAAATATTTTGTCATTGACTGTATCCTTATCTACAAAAAGTTGGACGTCAAAATAACGCTGAAAAAACCCGCGTAAACAAACGTGCGATCGATTATGTTCTGATTTGAAGACGTCTGAAATTTTACGTTCGTCACAATGTGAAATTTTAATGACTCACACAACAACGTTATAGAATTGCATACGTTAAGAAGTTAACGCTTCCTTATAATGTGCGATTAATGGGCACGTTTCAAAGATATATTTTATTTATCAAATCGTATATCTATCGCGTTATGAATTCAAAATACAATTGAGATGTGAATACAACGTCAAGAAGGAAACTTCAGTTTAGTTGTCAGTCGTGTAATCAAGATTTGCGCAACTGAATTTTCAGATATTATATTAAGCATATATGGAGCGGCTCTAATATATATCAGATTTTCCTTATAATCCTGTGCGCGTCTGTAATCATCTTCATTTACACTTCATGTATAATTATTGGTAAATTAAATATGATTTGAGTAAACAACTTTAATTGAGATATAATTCATTTCTAACGATGTTGACAGAACCGTTAAGATTTCGATTAGCATAATGAAAGAATGATTAAAAGAATGGAAGGAAAAAAAATTATTATAGGATAATCCAATCACATTGTGATAATGTCAATGAAATATCAAAGTTGTTATAAATTCTATATGAAGGTTCGTATAGAATATGTATACACAATCAAGATTTCTGTTGGATACTTGAGAAACGGATGTTTTTGCTGGTAATATACAAATATTTGAGAAATATGGATTTTTATATTCATTAGCCCAGATGGTTGATCATGCAGAAAGTCAAATATGTTCATATATATTCAGATGAATATCTTAAATGATGTAAATATTTAGATAATGTTTGGAGATACAATTTGCGCATTTAACGATATATTAATTATGCACTAAAACTTGTGATTGCTTTTAATCTGTGTTGTTTGATTATTTAAAAAAAAAATTTTTTAATGTGTTTACGTTTCAGCAAATTGGTTATAATGTGGAATGAAACATTTATTGTTTTTTTTTTTGTACGAGAAATGTTAGTGTATGACGTTAGACATTAATTTATGCGTAAAATGCGGATTTATAATTGGTACCTTGATAAGTAAGTTAAAAAAATTAAGCATGTATTTTTGGTTGATGTAACATTCATATATATATATATATTAAAATTTATTTTATAATATTTTATTATATTATCATACAATATACATGGTAGTTATGTTTATCATATTAAAGATAAACATCTTTATGTAAATGAATCATGTGAATAATAATAGAATTTGATCATTTAAATAGATGTTAATTATTTGGGAGTCATTTTATTTTGTGTCTTAAATATTATATATATGTATATCATATATTTTACAAAATATCTACAATTTATAGATTTTTATGTAAATAATTACAATTGTTAAATATTGAAAATATAATTCAAATATAGTTCAAATTTATTTTATGACAGGATTAGCCAAATTATTGTAAAAAAACGATAAGATTTGATTTAATTTATTAAATTATAAATAATTAAATACTTTTCATTTATTTCTTAAAATCTAATAAATAAATAGTTTGAATAAGTATTAGGGTTAAATAAATTAATCAGGCGAATGGTAAATCTTACTTTAAACACTTAAAGCTATATTCACCTTCTAGGGAGGTGAAATTTTTAAGGTGTAAAATTTAAAGTAAATTTCAAATTTGAAAGAATTTTTGTATTGATTTTTAACTGTCATTGAGATAATCCAAATTTTAATTCGAATTTCAATGTATGTTTAATATGTTATATATATAAATATATATATGTTGTAATATATTATTAATAAACGATGAATATAATATGCAAATACGTTGATATCATTTTTCCTAATTAAGTAAATTTTATTCATAATTATTTATAATAATAAACAAATAATTATAAAATTCAAGTTAAAACAAAAGTATAAGAAATAATATATGTAACAGTGCTATTACAATTTACAATGTTTATTAAATTTAAATTTTTTAAGCATTATATAATTCGAATAAAAGCGTTGACGCTATTTAAATTTCATGCAATAATAAAGTATTA
This sequence comes from Psilanteris sp. ZL-2020, assembly GCA_022817085.1. Lineage (NCBI taxonomy): Eukaryota > Metazoa > Arthropoda > Insecta > Hymenoptera > Scelionidae > Psilanteris > Psilanteris sp. ZL-2020. Next base: position 11,340 of record JABFQC010002751.1, read on the forward strand.
ACAAAAACGTTGCATTACTTTTCCAATGTACACATATTTTTCAAATACAAATATTTTTAATTTGTTATCCTCTCATGGACTAATGGGCAAATATGTAGTAGGTATGTTAACTATAAATTTTCAGAGTGAAGGGGGAGGTCAAGGGTGAAGCTCACAACATCAGTGTTAAAAATGGCCCCAAAAATGTTTTTGGTAACGATACACCTGTTTTGTCATATTATAATTATTATATAAATAAAATGATATATCCCTGCTTGTTCTCCTTATGTTTATTCACTATTATGAATTCATCGTCATTAAAATTTTCTCAAGTTTAAAATCCTTTCTACTTATTTAAAATTGTTGCGGTATAACGGTCCATATTCAATTTTCTTGAATTAACAGCATTTTATTTTTAATTTTGCAAAGGATAACCCATTTTATGAAAAGAGATATGCTGTATCAGGACGCCATAATGTAATAGACTGCTACGCCATTATTTCAGATCTCCTTTGTAAAATTGTAATATTATTTATTCGAAAATTAATATAATTGTAATTGGACTAGGATTATTTATATAAACATTTACTTATTCAGTATATCAATCTCTACTAAAAATGAGACTATTAAACTTTTTGATGAAGTAAAGTTTTTGATTATATTTATTTGGAAAATGTAATTTCAAACGATTTTATGTTAAAAAATATATATTTTAATAATATAATCTCCATTTAAATTAGATGTTAAATTATAAACAAGGAATTAATATTTATAATTATATAACAATAATACTCGTCTGTATCTAAGCAATAATTAGTTCATGCAACAACGTAATAAATACAAAATTAATTATGAAGTGTAATAAATAAAACAAAATTAATTATTTGTTATACTTTTTTATTTCATAAATAATTTATGATAAAAAGTTGAAAAATAATAAATTACAATTGAAATTATATATAATAAGTTAAAGTTCATTCAGCGATTGAGGGGTATTTAAAATTGTATTTGATTTTTTGCTAACCTAATCGCTCATTTATGTATGCTTTATATTTAATTTACATTTGTACAAGATAAATTCATGTTAAGAGCAGTAGTGTCAGATAAAAACAATTAAGTTATATACACATCAGTATCGATACATAACAATATTTAAGTAAAAATTCTATGTCAACTCACTGAATTTTAATTAAATTAATTGTTTTATTATTAATATATAAAAACTAATTTTAACAAGTTTACAATTAAGTTTTTAACTATATTAAACATTCAAATCATAGTTAATTTATGTAAAAGTTCAAACAATCTGACAACACTGTTCAAACATGTAATTTTAGGTATGTTAATGAATTCTTCAATAACAGTTTTCCTTTGATTATTTTTTATAATTTTTTCGCATTGTCAACAGTCTCACGCATTATTTTATGTAATTTTATTACAATGATAGAGCAGTTGCACTTGTAAAACAGCAATTGATCAAATTGTCGTAAAAATGATTAATTTCATATTGCTTTTATTAACTTTAAAATAAATTATTTTTTGGTATAACTGTGTTGCAGTTAAGAGGATTATTTTTAAAACATTTTTTTTTTTTTTTCAAAACAACCATTGAATTTATAATATGAAAATAAATTTGATTATAATTATTATTATGAATACATTGCATCAATAATTTATAGATTATCTATAATAGTGTAGTATATATAGGCTATTTAAGTGTTTTGTCCCAAAACAGTTTATTGAAATGAAATATCTTTCAATTATTTATAACGTGAATATTATATATTATTATTAATATTTATATCTTTATTCTTTGTATTAACATGATTTTGTATATATGTTATTAAATTAATGAATTTATATTATATATAAACTCTAAACAAATCATATTAGAAATTTTCATTATATTCTATGGAAATACAATTCTAAAGATGACATAATTGTTAAAACATAAATAATAAGAATAGTTATATTTACTTGCTCTAAAACATTATTGAAATTTAACTACTTTTTTTCTTAATAACTAAAACAATTTGTCATAGTCAAATTATTCATAAAATAAGTAATTTTGTTTATTATTTTTATTTTTGTTAATTAATTACGCTTGTTTTGTTACGAATTGATCCTCAAAAATCCAGCACAGTTATGTCAATTATTTTATATGCAGATTTTCACTCATAAAAACGTCAACACATGTTTTTAATGGATAAAAGTAATCCGCAATAAAAAATGAAAATTATTCATATAATTAATATTTGTGATACAATTTGGTTGTGTTTAGCGCAAATTTTCATTTGATTAGTACACAAACTTGGATGTCATTTCAAGTCCATAATTTGTTGTCATTTTGTATTCAAGTTTTACAAATATATGTCGGGACAACATTTTTCATTTGTTAACAGAAATCAAATCTTTATGTACACTTTCGATTTTCCTGAATGTGTTGTGAAATTAAACTGTTTGTATAATATATATATTTACATTGCATTTGTAACTTAAAATTCACCCGATGAAATCCAGCAGAATTGTTATCTCAACGCAAAAAAGTGTCATCACATTCGTTTCATTCTGATAATATTCTGCAAATAAACATAAAAACATACAAAATTATTATATTTACAATTCTTGAATTGCGCATGTAATGATATAGAAAGAATATATCATATATCTTCTTTTACAGGCTTAGAACCATATTATTTAAGTTCATTTGGCCATAAAGAATATATATATAGCAACTGTTTCATAATGTTTATCATTTCTGCTGCAATTTAACCGATGGATAACTTTCGTATTCGTATATATATATATACATATATATATATATATAAACTACGATAGAGCCAGCTTTATCGTTTTGTTTAGCATCTATAAACTAATTAACAAATTTGTTTATTCTTTTGAATACGAAATTATAGATACAATTTCTCACTCGTCCCGTGCACACATCACTCATTCACATTCTAACATTACTTCTTTTATGTGCACATGTGTGTTAATAGTGTTTCTATTATGTAATATTTTAATTAAAAAACAAACTTTTATGAAATACAAAACTATTCCGACTCCGACGATTCCACCGTTAAATAATATCCAGATCTTGCGCCATCTGTACGAAAAAGGGTTAAACGGTTTAATTCCGTTGAAATAATTTCTTTTTAAAATCACAACTCTCGACTATCTAAATTCAAAAAATCACAAAGATAAATTTCTCGGCAATAAAAGCGATTGCTTTTGACAAATTCAAACTCGAATGCACTCAATCGACGAGTCATCGTATTTGCTGCTTCCTTCGGTAGATGGCCCTCGACTCCGTTAACCTGTTTTATCGACTGATATGATTTAAAAGCAAATTTCGCATTGGGATTTTGACGGGTTGCTTTGAAAGTTGAAAAACTAATTATATTTCAATTTCCTGTTCTGAGACGATATGTAGTGGCCTTGTGATATTAATTCGCTGAATAATTGAATCAGTTTACAATGTTTCTTTTTCTATTCTTCTCGATAAATACGCTGCGCACACACACGTACACACAAATGCAACAAACACACACAATTATATACACTTTTAATTACATATGTCACTTCTGTATGTAATATATAATATATACATCTAATATTGCTTTTTGGCACCTCGAATGTGTGCCGTTTTAATTTCATGGTTTATCTGAAAAGTTGTTCGCGTAATTGGCTCGTCGTAAGCTGCTCTTCCTGTGACTTTACATTACAAATTATATGCTAATGTTTGGCCACGCGATCCAATTGCAGTTCACGTAAGACAAACATTTTAATGTAATTATAAAAGCGTGATAATTCCTAGATTTGGACACGTCGTATAGAAAAACAGGTAAGCATATTTATAACAATCAATCAATACGAAGTCGGCAATGGAGTTGTGAGAATATTTCGTGAATTCAAAATTGCAGCTTTACAAATTTTTATTTATAAATTCATTAAATTACGATTATTCAAGTTTCAGATAGATCTCGGATGAGTCCTAATACTGTATAAAGAGGATAATTGTACAAATGTCATTGACTGTTTTATAGATTTGGTCTGTACAAATTGTGGAATTATAAA
>JABFQC010002752.1:0-15392 GCA_022817085.1 Psilanteris sp. ZL-2020
GTTTTAATACGTATCACGTATTATCAATATCCAATTTTTTTTAAAATCGCACGTATTTTAATATACCAGACCGAGAAAGAGAGAGAGAGTTCAATTTACAATTAATCCGACCGTTTCGATGTTATGATTTTTTACTACGCCAACTTTAACTACGTCGTTGTATTATTTGTTACAACAAAACATTACAACAAACTGAACTATGATTGAAACACGGCAACATTAAATCAATTTCGCCGGAAAATATATATAGTTGCGTATACCCGAAAGTATTAAATTCAAGCGAGTTCGCAACCGCGTCGAATTAGGATTTGTTCGCAGCCAGTGTTCAGGACCTGATTTAATAGGGCGAAAAGTCATTTGCTAATATTATTCTCCGATCACCGCGTCGAGCATCCCCGAGTAAAAATAATCAAGATGAAAAAGTGATCGTAAAATGATCTCAAAAATGATACCCAAAATCATCACTTTATAAATTAATCGTATTTGACTATTTCAAATGATCAAAAATGATGAAAAATTGATTATAAAATTACCTGAATTTATAAAGCAATCGTTTTTTGTCTCATTTTTGAGACCATTTTACGATAAATTTTTAATCATTTTTTGATCTTGATTATTTTTACTCGGGTCATTTTCTCCGCCAAGTATTGACGTAATAAATTAATTTGAATGCTGCGCGATTAACATCGGCCGTTTTCCTTGAAAATATTATATTCCTTCGTCGTAAATCAAATAAAACGAGGACCCGGATGTGAGACCAAGTCTCACAGCGTGGACAAGTGTATTTTTTCCCACACCAGTCGTGATCGTATATCCCCGGTCAGACGGTGTCGGAAAAAACGCAGCTCAGACAAACACGGTTTCTAACCTTATCCGTACGGTTTCCGGATCGCTCGAGGATCCGAATTGATTCGTCGGCGGATAACAAAGCCCGCTTTCTGGCCCAACGGCGGGCGCGCCCTCGCGGACGTGGGACACAGATGGCGCCGCTTAAATGCTAATTATGACAGTTCGTGTTCGCGTCTTAGCGCGCAAGATATGTGATTCGGTGCCGAAGGAGAATGAGAATAGTTTCGTGTTCCCCGGTCGCTCTGACAACTAAATTAACTTTACAGTCATTCTCCGGGAATATTTCGTTCGCCGCGAGCGCGCGATGCCACTCATTCCGTCTTTGTTTGCAAGTATTTTCAGATTAATTCCGGCGTACCCTGCGGACCGTTCGTCGTCCGCCTCCGCCCCTTTCTTGTCTGTGTGACGTTGTCGCTGACGTTGTCGTCGCTCACGGTAAACACGTTATTTTGCGTTACATTCCGCCTCGTCGTGCCAAACCGCGATCCCGCCCCCGCCCCCGCCGTCGCTGCAATCCCTGCCTCGCCGACGAAGCCGAGGTTCCGCGACATTACGTCACATTTCTTGGGCTCCGCACCCTTTATGTTCCTTACTCTTTGAATAATCCTCCGCCACTTTCATCTCGAGTCACTCCGAAATTCACCCCGCGCCCGGCCGACCCTCGGCTTTTCAATAACCTTAAAACATTTTTCCGCCTTTTTTTATCGCTACCTTCTTTTTTACATATTGCTTCTTTGGTTATACGCCCGTGTTCCGCGCGCTTCCCCTCGCAGCCGCGCATTTAACCCCTTAACTGCTCGGTTGGGGTCTTTCCAAGCCGGGGTTCGGCGCAACGAACAAAGGTCATATGTGGCGAAGGAGAAAGCTGATAATGGTTAAATACTTAACCGTCGGGGGCAGCGTTAGGTCGCCGCTTGTTTATTAGTTTTAATTTCCGTCCGAGCGTTTTCGCCGTCTGCGTTACAACTTGTTATTTCGGCCGTTGCGATTCAGGTTTAGTCGGCGGAATGATCGCAAAATGATCAACGAATAGGAGGGAATAAAACGACGACGATCGTTGACGTTAATTTCAGCACGGCATGATCCTGAAGGAACGCTCCATCTTCTTGTTTCCGATCCCGAGTTAATAACTCGAGTACATATATATACAACTCAAAATTACCATTAAATTTTTCCGGTTCCGTTTATTCGCGTCGCTTTATTGCTATTGCGCGATTTGAAAATGCCGTTTCTTTGTCATAATTTACTTCTTTATATATATATTTCCAACCGCATCGATGCGAAAAGTGAAATAAACCGTCTTCGGATACTCCATACTTATCCCCACTTTGTTATTCCGCGCTTCTAAGTAACCCATTTTGCGCCCCTTGAGTCACCATTTAACCCTTCACTTTCCGACAGTTCGCTCGTTCGCGGCAACCTTGTTACTCTTTTTCCCGATTCTTTTGCCTCGCATCTTCTTACGCAACCGCCCCGTATTATTTCGAGACGCCTCCCACTTTCTCATCCCGAGCTTCGCCGAGCCTCGGCTTTGGCTCAGCGAAAAAGCTACGTTCCGGCGCGAACGACGAAGCACAATCGAGACACTTATTACATCTTGCTGTTAACACGATATTCGCAAAGTTTGAGCATCGTCTTGCTCCGTGCGCTTTGCGCGAATGGCGTATGGTAATGCCAACGCAGGATCGCTATTATTGGAGGATTTGTCAGCGGAAGATAGCAGTCGAACTATATTGACGAAACTTTCGACGCCGTGATTCTTGCGATGATACTTTTGCCGGGTAGTTTGTTGTTGCTGTTAGTTCATTCAAGAGTAACAGCGTCGAATATCAACTAGATTAGACGAGTTCCGAATGGGAACGCGGTATCCGAAATTGCGATCAGTTTTCTCAATTATTTCAGCGCGGCGCTTATTAATCGCGGTAGCGAATGCAAAACTGACGATCAATCAAGCGATTTCTCTAATACACTCGTCGACGTTCAATTGCGTCAGTCGCCTTTCCATTACTTCCGATTACTGTCAAATTGTCGAAGCGAAGGAACCAAGAAATTGACGAAAACCGTTTTTCAGATACCGCGTTTCTTACCGTACACCCAACAGGGACGTTCAATTTGACCAATCGCTGACGATATTTGGGTACGTTATAACACGATCACGCTTACCTGAAACAAAAAGGGAAAAAGAGCGAATGAGTACTGGATGGGAGGATGATAAACTTGTGATAAAATAATACGAAAGTGATAACCGCGACAGTGATTAATCACACTACAAAAGCGGATCTTCTTGCTTCGCATCGTTTCGTTCGGAATTATCGCAAAATAAAGAATCCCCGACTGCGACACGAAAAAACAAACTTCGCCTCCTTCTCGCGCGACGATCTAATTAACACAAATTCTGTCGCGCCGAAGTCAAAAGCGAACGCGTCGGAAAAGCCGCAATGTACGCGCGGCATGCCTGCGCGAACGGCCAATAATTCGGCAAGAATTCGGTCGCGTCGCGCGAAGCGGACGGTCGAATCGGGCTCATATTTCAGGAGGTTCGGAGCTTCGTCAGATGGTACGCGTGCGAGGCGCCGAACTTGGCCGGTGCAACGCGCCGGCAAATTTGCGGCATCTCGTGAGGTAACGGAGAGCGCCGCTCGGGCGATCGCCGCAAAACCGCAGGAATGCCAACAAAACGGCGGGGGTGTGGGTTCGCGCTTGACCAACTGGGGGATGACAAAAAGCGGTTGCGCGGCGCGCCATCTAGCGGACAAATAGCCAGCTATTAGGCGAGGCGAAACGGGCGGCGGGGCGCACTGCTGGGTTGGATAACGAGTCATTAATTAGAGACGAAATGCCGTCGGAGGAAAACTTTTTTTACGCGGCTCCTTTTCCGCGTCGGACGGCACGGCATTCCCGGATAAACAAGAGGGATAACAAGTTTAGGGTTGAACGTATCTCTCGACGGACGTTCCTGAGGGCCGTAAGGAATGTCGCTTCGGTTATCCGAGAAGGGAAAAAGTCGCACGCGCGGTCCGCGCACCGCCAAATCTTCACCGTTCCGGTTCAACGACGGTTCCTCTTTACCCCCCGCGAGGATAACGCCGCCCTCGCTATCGGCCATTGTTTTTTCCTCGGCTGCTGCCGCGTTAACTTATTCATCCGTTCCGTACGTCAGCATGGTGTTTGCGCCCCATCACGAAAACCTTTCAGCGATCCGACTTATCGCCCTCGACGCTCGCAAACTGTCCGAGTGTCGCGGGCGCAAATCAGTTCGCGCGTTGCCCTTTTCTGGCGCTCACGCACGCACACCGCCCGACCGGAGTGGTCGCTTAATTGTGAGACTCTGATGGGGCGCTGTCCGTCGGACAGATATATTATGCTTGCCAGATAAATGTATAGATATATACCAATACATACCCGTTTGCGTTCGCGAGGTCCACGTGGTCGGCTACCAAAAAAGTCGGGGGCTTGGCGCGATCGCATCATTGATGTCAGATATAGGACCGGGGTGCAAAATTTAAACGGAGGAACGACGAAAGTTTGAATCGCTGGAGTTGGTTGGGGCCGCGGCGGGAGTGCGAGAGAGAACGCGGCACGAGCGGACGGACCGCGAAACGGGAGAAAGCGAGACGGGCGCGGAGGTCGGTACTTTTTGCTACTAATTGAACGCAAAGTACCAGTCTTGCGAAAGCGGCAGATCGCTTCAAAGACGCTCGATAAAAAGGTACGAGTAAGGAAAGCTTTGAACGAATTAAAGACTTGCGTATTGCGTACGGGCGATGACGCGACCAATGCCAATTATTTGTGAATCTTCCCGGTGGAGATTACAAGATCCAGATAGATAACGAGGGGTTCGGTGAACAAAAATTCAACAACGATCCGTTTGTGAGAAGCAGTGGCGCGGGCGACGAGGGGGGGGGTGCGAGTCGGAAGACGCCGTTTTTGCGATTCGCTTTCCTTTTGGCAAACGCACGCCGAGCTTTGCCGGAGACAAAAGCAGCCGCACGGCAATCGTTGTTACCGAACTTCCGAGTCATTTCTTTCGAATATTTCGCATTTCGTGGCGAGGGTTAGACAGTCGGATGGGATCATTTAATTAGGAGGATCGACGGCGAGCGATCAAGCTGCGAGGATTAATTCTAACGTTTGTACGTCCACGTTTTGAGTACGAATGACGACGTAATCGCAATCGATTAAGGCAATTTCGCAAGGCAGTTTTTCAAACTTTTTGCACCCTTGAATTCCTTAGCATTCCGTTGTTCATAATTGGAATTCAGTTGGAGAAATTTGTATACGACGAAATGAAGCACATTTGATGACGATTTGTTTATCCGCATTGCGATGGGATATTTTTCTTTTCGTATAATAAGAGAAGACCGTTTGGAATATCGATTCGAATGCAACTTTAACGACGTATAAAGTTAAACGTATTTTTATAACTGCTGTGGCGTGTAATAATTACAACAAAATAGTTTATTATTGTTGAAAATTTGGGTTCTGCATATTCAAATTATATCAATTAACGGCCTCGCAATAGATAACTTTTGTTGTAAATAATATTAATATAATAATACAAATTGTATGCGCAGTAATATATTTATCGAATATGATAATCTATTAAATGTAATTGGATGGAAATTATTTTATAAACGTACGACTATTATTAAAGCTTCCATTATAAAGTCAATTTCATTAAATAACCTACTAAAATGTATGTGCAGAAGAGATGAGGTGGTAGAATAATTTAAATAATATTGTATATAATGTAATGAATTACGTTAACGAATTAGATTTAAATATTTAAAACATTGATTCAATACTGGATCGAATTTTAGAACAAGCCATAAAATTTTCCATCGGATTAACCGAAGAAATTAAATTGTTAATGAGAAAAGGAAGCGAAGGTGATTCGATGAAGTTAAATCGAGTTAATCATTTCATAATAACGTGGTCTGGTTAAGTTGCCATACTTGAAATATCTATTACAACAAATTGAAATTATATTAGGAATGTGACTCCGGTCGTGCAATTGTCAACTCCAAATATAAGTTCATTTTCCAGAAAAAATGTTGTAAATCATTTTTCTTTGTTTTTAAAATACGTGTTGTAACATAAGGACTGCGAGACATGTGTCAACTTTAAATTAATAACATTTGATTGAAAGTACATTTTCTCGGTATTCTCGTAATTTAATATTAACAAAGTAATATAAATTAGTTAGCATAATAAAAATATTCCTACATAAAAATCCACGTCATATATATATATATATATATATAAATATATACATAGTTTAATATTCGTGAACAAAAGGAAATATAAAATCTAGGAAGATACTTCTAATTCCATTATACAACTATGTATTATACTTTTTATAGTGAAAATATATTATTATATTGACGAAAATTCGATTTTCTAAAAGAACATTGATATGGAAAAATGGCAAAAAATTGATTTTTTTCAAATCAACTCGAAATAACTATATTATGTAAATGGTGGGTAATGTCATGTAGGAAATTGCAATATTAGTCATTAGAAAGCAATTTTTAATGTACATTGGTTCATTTTTGTCGATTTTATCCAAAATGACCATATTTCAAATGACGCTAATTTCATAAATAATAATCAAATTAACATTTTCTTGGGATTTTAATATCTGAAATTATCATATCTATTGATATAAAGTACATTTCATCGATTTCCGGAAAAAAAAATTTTTGATAAAAAATGGATTTGGCCAAAAATTGACTTTTTTCATATCAATTCTAAATGACTCTATAATGTAAATGCGGGGTAAATCCATGTAGGAAATCCCAATATTAAGAGTTATAATCAAATATTTTGTACCAATATTTCAATATGACTTTTACAATATTTATTGAACGATTTCTATTAATATTTTTTCATTTTTTGTTACTAAAAGTAAATAAAAACAATTACCCGCGACATAGAATTTGTAATAAAACTCAATTACTTGTCCGTGCAGTGTTGACGAAATTACTATACCAATCATTAAACTAAAATTATAACAAATTTCGAAAACAACAAATCCATACGCCGCGACCGCGGTCCGTCCTTTATCTGACAAACTTAACCATTAATGACAATTATAATTTGCTGATTCAATCGACTGTCGCACCACGAAGACCTCAAATGAACAAACTTTCCATTCGCGCGTCATAGTGAATTTGCGGGGAAAGCAGCAAAGTATCCGTTTCGGCCGGACGGACGAAAAGCCAGAATGTATTGGTGAGCGATTTTGACAAGGCGCGCTCACGCACGAGCAGGTTTTTCGTTGCGTTTCACATGCAAAGGACCGGTCCGCAAACTCACCGCTTACGAACACCTAAGAAAATGTTGCGCGTCTTGCAAGTCACGTCAAATCAGACCACGGACCAAAGGGAAGACGAAGTTTTAATGCCGCGACAAACCTTTGACTGCAGCAGTCGAGTTTGCCGAGCGACGCTTGTCAAATAAGAAGGTCGATGACGCGTAAACACCCGCCTCGAACAAAGAAGTTTGCACAGAGACTGCGAGCAGACGAGTGCCACACTAATTGACAGACAAATAATTTGCTTAGACCGGCTTCTAAGCCGTTTACGAAATATTTGCCGGTATCGGTTTCGGTGGGACGGGCGCCGTGCGAGACGATGAATAATTTTCGCGGGTACTTGGCTGTATATGACGAGCAAATGAAGGTAAACAAGTGAAAATGACGAGCGAATAGGGTGGAGCGGCTACGTTAGCGTTCATTAATTTCACGCTAAGATTTCCGCGAGCGGATCATTTCAAACGGATAATTTCCATTAGACTATAATACCAATGCCGCGTCGTCGCTTTGAGGGGCCGACGACGGTCCCGACCTCTGGCGACGGGTTGAAAACAAAATCCAAAGGCCTAGCCGAGTCCTTGATAATTAAAAATGCGCGCCGTGCCGCGCTCGTCAAGTGATTAACCGACGATGATGTGCAGGATGCCGTAATAATTCGGTCGGGGGTGTCTTCCGACGGGTGGCGCAGTGGATCCACTCGGACAAACAACTGGAGATTAAAAGTGCAGCGCGTTAAATGATCTGCCATTTCTTCGACTCGCTGGATCGTCTGTCTAATTAACCCGGACGAACATCACTAAAGCCGCATAACTTATATATATACGAGCGACATTCGTCTAATTAAGTCAAATAAATTATGTTCCGCAACTCGTCTTCATTAGTTAATGCGTTTTCGGAATCAAATTGTTATTGCCGTTCGGATAAATGTTTCGCCATAGAATATCTTCGTCAAAATATCTGCAATCGAGTTATCGTAATTAGCTTATCCTAATTGGGAACAATAATTTGGTATTTATTTTATAGCCCCGTAATTTCCGCATATTTTGCGCGATAATTATTTGACACGTAATTGCGCGCAATTAAAACTTACGGATTAATTGGAACAGCGTTTATTCGTTTTTGTTGTTGTTTTATCTAACCGGGATCAAACATTAGTTAAACAGAAGCAAAGTTGCAGCGCGTGCATAATTCTTCGTTCCCTTTACATAATTGTTTCGAAACGCTCATCGTCGAATTATTTCCATCGTATTATATCCCGAATCCTCGTTAAATTAAGATTAATCGGATAGCCTTTTATATTTCGTTAATCACCATAACAATAACATTCAAGCGCAATAAGACACCGACTTGCAGTCGCAGCAATCGCCTCAAATATCGCGTTTAATTATTTTTAACAAATTCAGTTTATGCAGTTGTCTTTGCAATATTACGTCTCGGAGTTTATCACAGAACGCATTTAATTCACGAAAACAGTTTACTGCGGAATTTGTATCCTCCCGTCTTTCTCTATCCAATCCATCTTTGTCGTTTCTTTCCGACCTTCGGGAACTTCGTGCATCCTAAGTAAATCAAATTTGACTCATTTTTGTAATTAAAACTATCTATATATATTCGAGAAACTGCGAACGAAACGTGAATATCGAAATACGATATCGGGCATTATTTCCATTTCATTTTCCATCTGATAAATATTCGTCGATTTCAGCGAAAACAATGGAAACGACTATCCGAGCGCCACGTTTCAGTTGAAGCCAGCGCGTTGAAGGAGCACAAAAATGCAGAGGTACGACTCTTGCGCCTGACGATTAACAGATCTTCCAAGAAGTCACGTCGACGAGTTTCATTGTGCGGATAAACTCGCCGCCTTTTCATTTAGACGACTCGGAATAAAAGAAAACGAGCGGAGGCAAAAGAAGTGTCGAGGAAATCATTTTCACCTCGAGTGCGGCCGAGTACGTGTACGCGGCGCTGGACGGCACAGCAAACGTATCTGACGATTCGGTTGATGACGTTAAAAAGCTACGGGATCGTCTATATTTATACCGCGTTTATGATTGATTGGACGTCGCTGTCGTTAGGATCGTTAATTATACACAAAAAGCATACATATACGCGTATCACGTAACTCACTCGGGCTTCGAATTCCGTGATACTTCTGGCTATATTTTGTTACAATTAACAACTTAGCGCTCGCGTCGCCGGTGCGCGGTTCCTTAAAGCCACCGCTTTCTATTTCCACGCGCTTAATTGCTCACGCGCGGATCTAAAATTAAACGACGACCGAACCCCGCGCATCGCCGATCGAAAGTCGAACCGATGTACATTCACGCGCGTCAAATCCCTACGCCGATCCGAACCGCGTGCACGCGCGCGGTTCGTAATTGCATTACCGCCTCTCGAACGGCGCGCCCTCCTATCTCTGTTGTCGCAAAATGTACGCAAAACTGACGTTCTAATTGCATTCACGGGGCGAAGGTCAGCCGGGCGCGTCTCCTTCGCTCGCATTTCTTCGCGCGTTATTGTTTAATTACCCGGAATCCTTCGCGCATGCGTGCGAGGCGCGCGACCGACTACGGGGATTTCGAAATCATTTATAGTCACTTAAAAAAAAAAAAAAAACCCAACCGCTTAATCGACCGCCAGAAACGGCCGATGCCGCGTGACTCAGCTAATAAAAACATGAGGGCGGACACAATTTCGCTGCGACCGTACGCAACGCGACAATTCGTAAACTATGCCCGATTTGATTAGTTCAATTAAAGCCGTCCGAAAATCGCCGCACCGAATCATTGTGAATAATGCCAATATGGCATTAACGTTTCTTTTCGGCCCGAGTGATTTACGGCTTGATATTTATCGCGCGGTTTGCCCGCGATCATAAATCGCAAACTTCTTTCAGGAACGGTGTTAATTAAAATATGGGCTCGTGTAATGCGCGATGAACGAGACTCGCGGTTGAGTACGTCGTTAAATTAAGGATGGCCAAGCGGGCCCGAACGGGGTCGGCGAGATGCGCCGCGGGGACTCAGTGGGCTGTGTAATTAAAGGGGGCACGGTCGCTTATATTCACAGATGAGATCCCTCGCTACTAATTTACGCATTCCGAGGTTGCGAAATCTTTATTTTGAAGGGCTCGTTGGCAGGCAAGGATGCGCTCAGTTTTTTTTTCTTCTTTCGTTCGTAATGCGGAGGTAATGACGGGCAACGATTATGTAGAAGCGAGTGGATATGAAGATCCGATAAGTAAATAGGATTGAAATTCTATAACTAAATTCGACGCGATTCGTAATTAGCTGAGGATGCATCGGGAAGGTACAGATTCGATGTTGGAATAATGCAATTTTGTACACTGTTCTTTGTCTATATTAGAATCTAACGTAATATCCATGGGAAAAAATTGGAACGTAAATTTACTTCAATTGATTCGTCAGGTTGAATTTTCGTTACGAGTCGAAATATTTGTTACTCTGGAAAAGGTTGAGAATAATTGACTTAAGTTATCAACTACTTTATTTGCAAGTTTTATTAATGTAAATATACTCGCAAATCATGTGGAAAAGAAATACATAAATATTACGGAAGACTACTTTCGATTAATTTAAGTAAATTGTTTTAAGCAACGTCATAACAGACTACCGCGATTCGTCGTATAAAAAAGTTAGGGCGCTTTATTATTCGAGTTATATCAGTGAACACCGTATATAAAGAAATTTCACGGAATTTGACTTTTAGACCGAAATTTGACTAGCTATATATATAAGAAATTGTAAGTAATTCATTGATATATTTCGTTGCAAAAAGAAAATTAATAGAATTTAGCATTAAACAATTTGATGAAATTAATTTTTTTAAACATTTTTTTAATATTGAATAAATTAGATAAAATATATATACCGTTTAGCTTTACATTTATATAATCTGAAATACTAAACAAACAATTTTCTATGACAATTATTGTAATGAAAATTAAAGATACATCCAGAAAACGTTCTTACATTTTCCTATACTAAATATAGTTGTATGTGTACTGTAAATTTTCAATAGCACGAAATATTAACACAACTCGTGATGCATTTTGCGTTAATAAGTTTAATTAAAATAAGAGTTTTTGAAACTTATCTATATTACATATATTTATAGTTAAACGGGTGTTTTATAATTTCAAAAATGATTAACAGCTTTTAACATCAACCTTAATGAATTAATTTTAAATCTCATTTTAAATTCTTCGACATAATTCCGACTTAATTAACTTAATTCGAAATAAAACAGATAATAATAATAATATATATACTATATTATATCTCTTCGCGTTCAACAATGTATATTATTTTCAAATAAATGAATTATGATTTATTAAATAATGTAAATTATATAAAATATATAAAAAAATTAAAAAATGTGAACTACGTAATTGAATTTTTAAATTATTTTGAATTTGAATAATTAAATTAAATTTTTAAGTCTTCCAAATACTATTTAGTTACCATGCTGTTTCGAAGAAATCCAGCTATTCGGTTTTAATTTCAAATAAATTCTTAATGTAAAATGCAATCAATTACAAAAAGTTTTCGTTAAATAATTGTTCCCATTAAATATACAGATATCTATGCATTAAAAACGAAGATACAAAATTAGAATTCACCCTTCTATAATATCTTCTAGATAACGCAAAATTTATTAAGGATATCTGAATGTTTTCACGATGGTTTAGGATCACCTAAGGCTGTTGTAAGTTTTGAGGGTATTTTTCAAATATATTATACTATTAGAATTAAGTAGCATCCCAAATTGTACTTAACGTGCGAGTAAGAAGGCAGATTCAAAGGCTATAAAATCCACTTGTTTCGTACTCTGACGTTATCCTTCGACCGTATCATACATGTAATAATATTACTTCCTATAAAAGAACAGGGTTCTTAAACGGTTGAATTTCTATATATATATACATGTAATTGTTACAGCACGAAATGTAATGCGGCGCCGTTGAGAGATTTATTCAACTTGCATTATCAAACAACTTGCGCTGTCACACAATTTCGAAACGGATTTGAAGAAGAATATTTAGGAAATGAATTAAACCTTCTGTTGTGATGTATATACAACACTTTCAAGCCCGTGATTCAAAGTTTGCGAAAGTAGTTTTAATTTTACGAATCATGTTACGCGCTAACAACACACCCAAGTTGGAAACGAAACAGCTTTTCTCCAAATTCGAAGCCAAATTCGTCGCGCGATACCTTCCGCTCGAATCAAATAAATACCCGCGTCGCGGCTCCGAGGCTCCGATTATTATTGGCGGAATATAATTCTTTTTTTTTACATTCATTTGATTTGAGATTACGGTGCGTTAAGAGGCAATGGCGCCTTTCAAACTGACGTTTGAATTAAAGTTTTGCCGCCTCGGGTTGATCTCGTAAAGAGCGCCTGCATTTGCAGATAATAAAATTAAATTTCCTCGAATAACGCAACCCACGTGGGATCTTAATTCGTCCCAAACGACAAACAAAAGTGTCGTACACTCTTCTTCCACCTGTTTCTCATAATCCCGCCGCAAAGATTCCAAGACACGCGCGCTGCGCGCGATAAATATTTCATTAATATCCCCGTCAAAATGTGTTTGCGAAAATTTATCTCGCGAGATTTCCTGCGGCCGATATTTCGAGAAAACTCGTCAATTAAAATAACGCATCGCGTGAAATTACACCGGCGTTATATTTATAACCGAAGAGCGTCGCGACGCGGTCGCCAGCAGCGCCGGTCTCGGCAACCGCGAAACAAAATAAATATTGGAAACGCGCAAAAACGGTTAATCCGCAAAGCAAGCGCAACATCCGGATTTCAATATTACTTAGGAATAACTTTTTTTGAATTTCGCGCGCAAAGCGCTATTCAATCACGCGCGGGTAAATACCGCGAGCGTTTCGCTCATTCAGCCGCGGTTCTTTTCAATTCCGTCCTTATTCGTCGTGCACTTTTTGTGCCCTCTTTGTTTTCTTTTCGCGTCGGTTTTTTCGCCTTGAAAGGCGTCGAACGAAAGTGCTCTCGGGACGAAAAGACGAGAAATAAAAACGCGCCTTAATGCGGCGGACACGCGACGAACGCGCAAAATGCGTTTCTGAGCGAGCGACACAAAACGACGGCTCGGCCTTTCGCGAATTGACTCGCGCTCGGTTCGTGCGCCCTCTCCCCTCCGCCCGAATTTCGCCGCGACGAACCTTCTACTTTAATAGAGTTTCGCGAAAATTGGGAGAACGACGGCAGCGCAAACGACGCGACATTTGTGGAATCTTAGATCGAGGCTTTTAAAGGTATTAAAGAAGGGTTTTTGGGCGTCTTGAGAAAGGACTGATGTAATATCGCGACAATTTTGACTGAATCGTGGAGCGCAAAATTAGAGGGTGGAACGAATATCATTTTTTTCGCCCCGTATATATATATATATATATATATATATATATATATATATCTTCGTCTGCGGATTAAGCGTTGCTTCCAATAAATTGTAAGCAACGCGCGTTCCAACGTTCCAACAATCAATACATATATAAATATATATTTGAGCAGTTTTTACAACCACACATAAAATCAAAATAAAATGATCTTTTTATGCAGCGCGTCGAAAGAGAACAATGAAAATCGTAACAGCAACGACACGAGAGACAAAAAAGTTAGGATTAACGGCTGAGAAAATATACTAATTTAACTGAGTACCAGTTTGCAAATTACGCATTAAAAATAGAAAGTAAAACTATATTTATTGAGTTTCGTTATTTTTTGCAATTCACGCTTGTAAAAAGTGGACATTCGTCGTGTCAACTGTTAATTGAGAACACGATTCTGAAATATTGAAAGTGCTTTTTCCTTCGAAAAGAGGCTGCGGTTGAAATACATACACGCGTTTAAGAAACAACGTAACACTAAACGCTTACAACGTTGCTTCCGAGATAAGCATCGCACGGCTTAATGATCGTGTTTTCGTATTCGAAGTTTATAACCTGCGACGAACCCGTCGACGGTGCGCGCACAAAAAGCAAAATGATCGATCAATAATCGATGACGAAAATCCAACGAAAATGATTAAAGCGGCAGCCCGCCTCGACACGAATTAGCCACTTAGCATAATTGAATTGACACGTTTGCATGCGAACTCATAAATTAGACGACGGCTTCTGGCGCGCCGACTAAATTTAATATAACGTTTTCCGTGATCCCGAAACCGTTTTAGTCCGGCTCGCGAAAACATCATTAATCATCGACTTCCGGTGACCCCTCCCCGGCAGTTGACAGACGTCACGCGCAGTCATCAGCGGCGCGTTTAAAACGAGTCTATCTTCGGAGCGGCAAAAACTTGTTAACAAGACCTTTTTTCACGCCGCTTTCGGTGGCGTGAAAGGAACGCAACAAAACGACACGCCGTTTAATAGCAACATCTGCGCCGGCTCTTTCGGCCGATGCGAAATCATTCGCCGATTAACGCCACCTTTCATTTACTCCGAATCGCGCTCATTTTTGCGCTCCCATCGCGAATTACGAGAAGACAATGGCCCGGCCAAACACCGCGAGCACTCGATAACCGCGCTTGGTTTGGGGTCACGATTGCGTTTGCCCGGTGCGCATCGGTGCGCGGCTTTGTAATTCACCATTAATTCCGTTGGCTGTGCGCCGCGTCATTTCGCATTCTTACCATGCAATTGATGTTGTTTTGATGATTTAAAAGCGCGCCGGAATGACCGGCAATCGTTCGGAAAGCGGTTTGCGAATTGCTGACTACTGGCGCGTGCAATTTCACAGCGGTAAAGAAATCGCGAATTTTGGCGAGTCAAGTTCCCTCTTGATCGGCCTCCCGCAACAAATTCTACGCGTCACCTGTTGCGATACAAATCGTACCGTTAGCTGCTCGCGTTGTAAACAAAAATTTATTTTAGAATTAAGTGCGTTCTTTTTGTGATTTCTATTTCTTTTCTTTCTGTTTTTTCCAGGCTATATACCCAAGTAGAAAATACGGTGATCAACCAGTCTTTATTATCTTTGGCGCTGGCTTGGTACCCCAAGTAAAAATTTTGTCTAGTTTTTAAGAAGGCACTGAATAGTTTATCTATTTATGTTCATAGGGCCTAGTTAGATGAACTTGTCAGAGCCTAGTCAGAAACGTCACGCTCTGTATTGAAAGGCACTAACCAGTTAAACTGAATAGGCGCTATCTCAGTAATTTGACATTTTCTGG
>JABFQC010002753.1:0-15392 GCA_022817085.1 Psilanteris sp. ZL-2020
ATGTATCCTAGTTAGTTCATCAGGTAATATACTTTTTGAGAGTGAATTAATTTGATTAACCATTATACATAAAAAGATACTTCAAGATCGAATTACCATCGAATTTCTTTTCCGGCTCATTTGTATTTCTATTTAAATGTCTTGCAGAGAGTCAGTATCCAAGTTTATGGCCCGTGCTCATACGAGCGTCAATCAGGCCAGTCGGTTGTATTTAGCGAGCGAGCGACGTTACAACTACACAACGCCAAAGTCTTATTTGGAACAAATTAGTTTGTACATAAAATTGCTGAAGTACAAATCCAAGGAGTTGCAAGGACGCGTCGTTCGATTGGAAAATGGCTTGGCCAAGTTGAAGTGCACGGCTGTGCAGGTGGACCATTTGAAAGAGAAGTTAGCCGTGCAGGAGGTGGAACTGCAGCAAAAGAACGAGGCTGCGGATGCGTTAATAGCAATCGTTGGAGTCGAGACTGAAAAAGTTCAGAAGGAAAAAGCGTTGGGTAAACTGGCTGAATAATAAAAATAATAATCATTACTTTGGCTTTTCAATCTCTCCATACATGCCGAGATTGGTATTAAAAATGTTACTTTTACAATTTGAAATTGTACGTTTCAGCTGACGAGGAAGAAACAAAAGTTGCGATAATTGCAGAGGAAGTGTTAAAGAAACAAAAAGATTGCGAGGTCGATTTGATGAAAGCAGAGCCAGCTTTGTTGGCCGCCCAAGAGGCTCTGAATACGTTGAATAAAGCTAATCTTACGGAACTAAAGTCCTTTGGTTCCCCACCTGGAGTCGTAACAAATGTTACCGCTGCAGTGATGGTACTTCTTGCACCCAATGGCAAGGTGCCAAAAGACAGGAGTTGGAAAGCAGCTAAAGTAAATACGCGAATAAAATGAAATTGATATTCAAGTTAAACAAATTGTCTTGTTTTTTGTTCCGGTTTATTGTAATCGTAATTTGAATGTAAGAATGGAATGGTTTGAGTTGATTTTATAGTTTGGAAAACGTGCAAAACAAGTTTTATTTATGATTTTCGAACGTAACGATGGGTGTGAACAAATTTTGCATTAATTTTAGATCATGATGGCTAAAGTGGATGCCTTCCTTGACGCGCTGATTAATTATGACAAGGAGAATATACACCCTGAAATAATTAAGGCTATTCAGCCGTATTTAAAAGATTCAGAATTTGAGCCGGAATTTGTAAAGTCCAAGTCCGCGGCGGCTGCGGGATTGTGCGCTTGGGTGATAAACATTATAAAGTTTTACGAAGTTTTTTGCGACGTGGAACCCAAGCGTAAGGCTCTGCTTCAGGCTAATGCGGAACTTGCCGCTGCTCAAGATAAACTTGGCGTCATTAAACGTAAAGTGGCTGTAAGCATCATAGCTTTATTGTTATAAGCATCGTGATGAGATCTTCCATAACTTAATCTCGTTTAGATATTAATTATTTAGTTATGTTGTGTATGTATGGAATGATAAAAATAAAAAAGGAATAAATGTTATTTTGTAAGTAAATTAAACAAAAAAATTAAAGTAAAAAAGATATTATTAATTATATTATTTAATAAAAATATTTAAGTAAGTTAAAAGTAAAAAAATTAAACTGATCGATATCAAATGATTAATTGCTAATAATGGAACATCATTTCATGAGGATCAGAATATAAAATACAATAATTACAGTATGAATAATCAATTGTCGTATGGTAATTTTAACTATTTATATTGTATAGTTTTTATAACGTTCATATGTAATATTATATATTGTTTATTACTGAATTTGTACGAATCTTTAACGTTATTATAATTTGGTATACTTTTATATTACTGAAACATTTTATGTTTCAGTCGTTGGAAGAGCAATTAGCTAAACTAACAGCCGATTTTGAAAAAGCGACAGCAGAAAAACTAAAGTGTCAGCAAGAGGCGGACGCAACAAATGCAACTATAGCTTTAGCTAATCGATTAGTGGGTGGCTTGGCATCTGAAAACGTTCGATGGGCTGATTCCGTAGCGAGGTATATCTTAAAATAATCTTCGGCTAGTCATTGTCTAAATACCTTATTATCTTATTTTCATCTTGTAATTTTAATTAAATCAGCTGTCATTGGTTTTTTAATAATAAAATTAGTTGCCATACAATATGGTAACGATTAATTTGTAAAAATTAGATTGATATAATACATGAAAATTTAATGTTAGACAAATTGATTTATTATAAATTGTACACAAAAAATATTTATACTGTTCTGGTTAAATTTTGTATTGGTATAATTATAGGAAGATCCATATTTTTGCAATGAATGTTGATATGAACTTAAAAATCACTATAAATGTAAAATGATTGATACAATTTATTAATATTTGATCATTTGTAATTAATTTTAGCAAAATTGTAAGTCTTACTTTTAAATCTTTAATACATTTTTATTGTTTTATATCATTATTTAAAATATATTAATTATATATCTATAATCTATGGTAGTAGTAAATAGTTTAATTTGTTAAGTCAAATGTCACTTCAGATAAGCATTAACTATTACTTGATTGAAAATCGAGCATTATAAATAATGATAAACTTATTTTATAAGGAAATTCTTTAAATTTTGCAAATAAATTACATAAAAGATGAAAAGAAATTAAATGAATAAACGTTAAACTTAAAGGAATTAAATGTTAAACTTAATACATATATTTGATTTAAAAATATAAATAATATAAAACAAAGTAATGCGATAAACTAAAAATTGATTTACTATATGCAAATATTACTAAATACATTTTCTGAGTAGAACAAAATTTCCAAGTGCTTCTTAGAGTTTTTATCTATGCCTTTCAATCTCTGTCTGGCTCTTTTCATTTTAAATAATATACTAAAAGCTTTATATCTCTTTTTGAGAAACAATCTTCTTGAATGCATCAAATTCTTCTTTAGGAATATTTAGACGTTTCTTAAATCGTTTTATTATTAGATGAAAAAGAATTTTTAATAATATTCATTGTATCACAATTATTAATAATATTTGTATTGTTAACAATTATTAAAATTTTTAATTAAAATTATTTCATTTATTTCCTTTAATTCATTCATATAATTATCAATATGATAATTCTATTAAAATTATATAACTTACTATTAATTTAATTTACAATCTACAATATAACAATTATAATTTAATTTCATCCGAATAAAGCTTTTTTTATTAAAATGCACCTCAATTCATAACTATTTGTTCTGTCAACAGTATATGTCTTTTGGTATTATTAATTTTAATCTGTACTAGGATTATAACATTTGTTTAAACTGAGTATATCCCATGGAAAGAACAATAGTAACAATAGCATATAATTACAACATTAATGCGATTTCTTGTTATAAATTAAATGAAAAAACTGTATTCATTAAATTTCTAAACGATTAATAATATTTCAAATGCGTAATCATTACTCATTATTTATTTCTAGTTTCATGCTCCAAGCATCAACTCTACCAGGAGATGTGCTATTAGTCACGGCTTTTATCTCCTATGTTGGATGCTTTACTAAACAGTACCGGTTAGATCTGCTGCACAAGACTTGGTTACCGTTTCTGCGCAATTTGGAACCAGTAGTACCAATAACCGAAGGACTCGACCCTTTGACTCTTCTAACGGACGATACTCAAATTGCTAAGTGGAATAATGAAGGACTGCCGAACGACAGAATGTCTACAGAAAATGCAACCATTTTGACGAATTCCGATAGGTGGCCTCTAATGATTGATCCGCAGGTAATCATAACTTCTATTACCAACCATGTGACATAAAAATTCACTGATGATTCTGAAACATCAAAATGTATTTCAGCTTCAGGGAATCAAATGGATCAAACAAAAATATGGCGATGACCTTAAAGTAATTCGGCTGGGTCAGCGAGGTTACCTGGAGGTCATTGAACTATCTTTGGCCCAAGGGTCCACGGTGTTACTGGAGAACATAGGCGAGACGGTGGATCCAGTTCTGGATTCCTTGCTGGGGAGGAATTTGATTAAAAAAGGCCAGGCTCTGAAAATTGGTGACAAGGAAGTGGAGTACAATTCGAAATTTCGTTTGTTGCTTCATACCAAGCTGGCGAACCCGCACTACAAACCCGAGATGCAAGCGCAAACGACGCTTATCAATTTCACTGTAACCAGAGATGGCTTGGAGGATCAGCTTCTGGCTGAAGTTGTGAAGGCCGAAAGACCCGATCTGGAAGAGCTTAAAGCAGAACTCACGAGGCAACAGAATGACTTTAAAATAACTTTGAATAGTTTGGAAGATTCCCTTCTGTCCAGGTGACTATTGGCAAATTGTTGGCAACTATGAGGAAGTTGGCCTCTGTGGTAGTTTTCAATTTTGCATTCTCCTAGTTTTGTTGCTTTCTTTCGGTTGGGTTAGTAGGTTGAGGAACATATTTATGAGTGGGGTTTATATATAAAAAGTGATTTGTTTTTGTTATTGTAAGTAGTTAATTTTTGTTTGAAATCGTTCATATGGCCAGAACCATTTATGTAAATATATGAAAATTGTTGTTAAATTAATTTAAATGATTTGATTAGATCAGAGTAATTTATATTGTTTAAAATTGTAATGGAATAATTCTGGAATGTAAAAACTGTTAAAAATAGTTTGCTAATGGTATTATGTTGGTAGTGTTGTTTTTGCAAAATTAACAGATAATCTTGAAATTTATATATGTCATTGTTGACGTCATAACTGATTTTGTGGTCAAAATTGAAGTGTTTCATGTATCAAGGCCGATATATTTTGATGCAAAATTGGATTAAATAACATAAACCATGTTCAGCATTTGTAAGGATATTTTAAGGACGATATTCAATCTGACTTGCCGAGTGACAGCACGCTACCCTAATTGATTCTGTTTTGATGAAATCAGTTGCCTTGGTAGTTGTTAACGTCATATTAGTTTCGTTATTTATTTCTATTTTTCTCTTGCAAATTAGATTAACACATCTTTCTCTCGTTAGGAAATTATATATTAACAATTAATCCTCTTTAATACTTTCAAATCGTATACTTTTATTCTCTTAATTCTATTATTTCCTTTCACTCAGGTTTGCTGTTAACGTAAAATTATATTTAGATTTTTATATTTGTCCCCCCTCAGATCAATTATCCTCTAGGAATTTATTTTTTACTTTTACTTCACCTTCTTTCTTTCATCCCCACTTTTCTCCAAATAGTCTATTTGTCATAATAATTTTCTCTACTTCATACTATCCTCTATATCACAATGTTAAAAACTTTGCGTGACCAACAGGTTGTCATCAGCGGACAGCAATGTATTGGGCGACACTGCATTGGTGGAGAACTTGGAGACCACCAAGCGAACAGCCGCCGAAATTGAAAGCAAAGTGAACGAAGCCCGCGGAACCAGTCGTGAAATTGATGCAGCTCGGGAGCTGTATCGACCAGCTGCAGCGAGGGCGTCGCTGCTGTACTTCATTTTGAACGATCTGAATACGATCAATCCGATCTATCAATTTTCATTGAAAGCCTTCAGCGTGGTTTTCCAGAAGGCAATCTTCAAGGCCAACGCCGCGTCCGACGTGGCGGCGCGCGTCATCAATCTCATCGAATGCATCACTTATTCGGTTTTTATGTACACCACCCGGGGTCTGTTCGAATGCGACAAGCTCATTTTCACGTCGCAAATGACTTTTCAAATTTTATTGACCCGAAAGGAGATATCGGTTTCGGAGTTGGACTTTCTGTTGCGGTTTCCAATTACACCTCACGTCACTTCGCCTGTCGACTTTCTCACCAACACTAACTGGGGCGGAGTCAGGAGTCTTGCTTCCAGGGATGAATTTCGGTGAGCAGTGGCAGATGGTTACTGAGACGATTGCATTGAGAAAAACACATAATATTGAAAAGTGATAATGTTTGTAACGAAAGTATTAAGTACATGTGAAAAATAAATAGAAGAAAGTAGTTACCGAGTAATTGGTGGGAAAGTGGAGTTATCGAGTAAATGAAATGATAGATACTATGTAACTTCTTTAATAATGTAATTTTGATACTGTTTTATGAGAGTAACTTACTTTAATATTTATGTTGTAAATAACAACATAGTTAGAGCTGTAATAATTAGAATTTTTCAATTAAAATTCAAAGAATAATACATTTTTTATTTAAATGTATATGTATTTACTATTGATTTATTTCTGTCAATTTTGCTTTGGTATAGTCATACATTTTACGTATAAATTTATATAGAATTAGTACTGTCATTTTAAAACTTTTTGATTTTATAATTTGTTATAAATTAAATATATAATATACAATTTTAATCAAACAAACATCCTAATATAATTTAAAATTTTGTTAACACGATGAAAAATTAATTCTTAACAAAATTGTTTCCAAATTGTATTACAAAATGTGGGATTACAATCAGAGATAGATTATTTTGACATGGATGTTTAAATAATTATACCTTAGCCAATTTTTATCATTATTAGTCATTAAAGTAAAAGTGATTGTTCCTTACTAGCACAAATATCATACAATATTCTTTTTGAAAAAGTATACAATATCATTTTTTTGAAAAATTGGACAATAAATAATTGTGTGATATTTTGTGGATATCATGATATTTGTGGTAGTAGGGTTATTTAAAAGCTAAATTTAGATTGGATCCATATTATACGCAGAGAAGAGATATGTTGATTCAATAAAAATTTCGTTCATTTTACCAAAATTTGTTTGAATATTCCAAATATTTTGTAAATCTAACAAAATTTTGGTTGAATTGTACAATAAATATGTTCTGAAGACATTATTATTTAAATCTTTATGAATTTTAGGAATTTAGATAGAGACATTGAAAGTTCGACCAAGCGGTGGAAAAAATTCGTTGAGTGCGAGTGTCCCGAACGTGAAAAATTTCCACAGGAATGGAAAAACAAAACTGCATTGCAAAGGCTTTGTATGTTAAGGGCCCTGAGACCGGATCGAATGACCTATGCGATCATTGCATTTATAGAAGAAAAGCTTGGGCCCCGATATACAGAGAGTCGGACGGTGGAGTTTGCGAAATCTTTTGAGGAAACAAGCCCTTCGACTCCAATCTTCTTTATTTTATCACCAGGAGTGAATCCTCTCAAAGTATTATCATTAATCTCAAAATTACCCAAATAGTGATGCAATTTCCTTATATTCCATTAATTTTACAACAATCATTGCATGTTATTTTTTGTAGTGACATTAACAACGTTTCTCAATTCCCAAAGTATTATCCCATTTGAATAAACGAATTTTGTCAAATATCAATATAAATTTGTCTATAACTATAACCTTATCAGTCACATAATAAATTTCGGTTATTATTTTAACAGAAGTCAGTCGAAGATCATAACAATAAGCTTATATAAGCTTGGTTTTAATGTCAAAGGTCAAAACCAAAACCTCTGTTCTTATAATTTGAAGTGGGCGTTTATCGTTCAATCAAAATGCGATATCAAATAACTGATTAAGGATCATCTTCATTTTTAGGACGTCGAAGACTTGGGTCGACGTTTGGGGTTCTCGTCTGATGCTCATAATTTCCACAACGTGTCATTAGGTCAAGGTCAAGAGATTGTAGCCGAACAAGCGATGGACATAGCTTCCAAAAAGGGACACTGGGTGGTACTGCAAAACATACATCTGGTGAAAAAATGGCTACCCGCATTGGAAAAGAAATTGGAAATCGCAGCGGATGGCTCTCACAATGACTATCGAGTGTTCATGAGCGCAGAACCAGCCAGTACACCAGCGGGTCATATCATTCCCCAGGTCTGAAATCTGTTTTAGCGAATTTTTACAAACAGAATTGAAAAGTAACTAAACTGGTGACAAAAAATAGGGCATTTTGGAATCCTCCATCAAGATAACCAATGAGCCACCTACAGGCATGCAGGCGAACTTGCACAAGGCGCTGGACAATTTCACTCAGGAAACCCTGGAGATGTGCAGCAAGGAAGCGGAATTTAAAGCGATTCTGTTCTCGCTTTGTTATTTCCACGCGGTCGTGGCCGAGCGACGGAAATTTGGACCTCAAGGATGGAACAAAATTTATCCGTTCAACGTTGGCGACCTGAACATCAGCATAAGCGTGCTTTATAATTATTTGGAAACCAATGCAAAGATACCTTGGGAGGACTTGCGCTATTTATTTGGCGAAATCATGTACGGTGGTCATATTACAGATGACTGGGACAGGCGACTTTGCGTTTCATACTTGGAGGAATTGATGCAACCGGATTTAGTGGATGGAGAATTGCAACTTGCTCCAGGTATACTTGGAAAGGTCTGCTGCAATAGAGTTAGGGTTGTGTGGAAGATATTGTATTTTGGAATTCAATAATGTAATCAATTGCAGACGATTCTTCATATGGATACCATATTCTAATATAAGAAATATGTTATTATTATTATTATTATTATTATTATTAGTTTTACTTTATTTAATAAGAATAATAAAATTTCATGCTGATAATACGAGAGTATTTTGTTTTAAAAATATGTCAATTTTCATATTGAAGTCGTTTTTTTATTATTTCAAAAATTAATTTAGTTTGAAAGTTAATAAATAAATATAAATATTTATATTTCATTGGGTAATATTCTCTCTAAATAATAAAATGGATGAAATGAATAACAACTATACATTAAATAAATTTAAAAATATATTTCATAATACCCTAAATCTAATAATCTAACTTAGAACATCAAGTTTTTTAGAGAATTTAATCTGCTATTATATATTAACGATGAGATATTTATTAATTAAAGCTTATTTCTATGGAAATAATTAAATTAAACATTAAAAATATTATTTAATTTTAGGCTTCGCTGCTCCTCCAAATACAGATTTGGTTGGGTACCATACGTACATCGACGAATCCATGCCTGCAGAATCGCCTTATTTGTATGGCTTGCATCCAAATGCAGAAATCGGATTTCTTACCACTACATCTGAAAACTTGTTTCGAACAGTTTTTGAAATGCAGCCACGAGATGCTGGTACATCTGGGGGCCAGACGGTTACACGCGAGGATAAAGTACACAAAATAATATTTAAAATAATTATATACGAATACGTTAAGATATTTTGTCTTAAATATTCTGTAAAGTTCAATGACCTCGTTTTGACCTTCAACGTCAGACTTGATGATTTATATCTGCCTTTATTATTATATATAAAATCATGTACTATAATTTTCTGTATTTGTATTACAAAAATAATTACTTGAATATTTCAACAAACATTACAATATTAATATTTACATCGTACTTTTTGCAATATATTTCTTCGATTAAATTCGCCTATATTTATGATCCTTCGTGATCCTGAATACTTCAAAAGTTATGTATGTTCCAAAGAATATTTTTCACGTGGCTATAAATTGACAGGTGAAGCAAGTTCTGGATGAAATAATGGAAAAGTTGCCTGAAGAGTTTAATATGGTGGAAATTATGGGCAAAGTGGAGGAACGTACTCCGTACGTTATTGTGGCGTTTCAAGAATGTGAAAGAATGAATTATTTAACGGGCGAAATTAAGAGGTCCTTGCGAGAGTTGGATTTGGGATTGAAAGGAGAATTGACTATTACTTCTGATATGGAAGACTTGGAGAACGCGTTATTTCTGGATCAAGTGCCAACTATTTGGTCCCAACGAGCGTATCCTTCATTATTAGGATTGACGGCTTGGTTTGTGGATCTTTTGTTGCGTCTGAGAGAACTGGAGACTTGGTCGACAGATTTCGTGGTGGAGTATAGCATGCTCATAGTCATAGGCTATTTTTTAAATTTTTTACCGAGCTTTACTTATTTTCAAGTTCTATGGCTTCTCCAATTTGCCTTATCGGAAAACTTTTTTTCTTTTATTATAATAGGGGCGTCGATTTTACAACCAAACTTGCAAGTTCGTATTACTGCACATATTCTCAAAGCAACTGCGTCCATATTGTAAATTACTTTACTTTGGAATTACACTATAAAATCACAGCGCAAATCAATAGCAATAAAATTGAACAACGCAACTGTTACTTTCAGGCAAACTATTTGCGAACTGCGATTACTTTGAATCATAAAGTGTCTTTAAAACTTTCGACGAGTGTTAGTAGTGTTCTTTGACACGTATATAATCTTGGGACAATATAGCCCGACGTATATATAGTAATTCGATTGATATTACGGACCATAAAGTGTTAGTTGCGAAAATAAATATTGAACGGTTCAGTTCATATAGAATTTGAATTATGATTTATGGTAAACTTAAATAATTATAAATGGTTATAAAAAATAATTAAAAAAACAATGTGTATGTATTCAGATGAGAATAAAATTAAAAAGAAACCTTCAATTTTGTAGGAAATTGTTTATATGTATAATTTTATATTTTATTGATTATAATTGTATTGTATATTTGTATTAATATATTGAAATATTTATAATAAAGGTAACTTGTTATTAAAATCAAAATAAGGATTTATATCTCAACGATCATTGTATTGATTTTTAATAGAATAAATTGATTGCAGTTACCCGCTTCCGTGTGGTTGGCCGGATTCTTCAATCCACAAACTTTATTAACAGCAATTATGCAATCTACTGCTCGAAGATATGAATTACCACTAGACAAAATGTGTTTACAGTGTGATGTGACGAAGAAAAATAAGGAAGAATTTACGTAAGCTGTTATTTAATTAGCTTTTTTATTAAATCTTTTGTTCAATAATTTATCAATTTAAAACATGCATGTTTTCGTGAAACATGAATGTCTCCTTCCATAATAAATTCTGTTAATCTGAACTGATTGTGTATTAATTTTTAATACTTAAATGACAATGATGTAGATCATTTTGATTACTCGGTATCAAAGAAGTTTGTGATAAGAATAACTTTATAAAAACATTTTATAGATCCGCACCGAGAGAGGGTGCATATGTACATGGTATATTTATGGAAGGTGCCAGATGGGATATACAAGCTGGAATTATTGTTGATTCTCGACCTAAAGAACTTTTTCCATCGATGCCTGTGATAAATATTAGAGCGATCACCCAAGATAAGCAAGATCTGCGAAATATGTACGAATGTCCTGTTTATAAAACTCGAACAAGAGGGCCAACCTACGTTTGGACATTCAATTTAAAAACTAAAGATAAACCTGCGAAATGGACCTTGGCTGGTGTAGCTTTGTTATTACAAACTTAATAAATTGTTACGTTTAATATTTATAATCATATAAAATTAGTATTTTAATTTAAAAGTGGAGTCAAATATGAGGATTTTTTTAAAGTTTCTGATGAAGGTTTTGTTATGAATAAAAGTTGTATTGTAAGTTTTGAATGAATAAGAATGGCTGTAAACTTCACTTTTACGTGTTTCAGAAAGGATGTGTTGTTATTGTTGTTCATATTTATTTTATATATAGTTGAAGTTATAATCTATGAAAGTATCGATTATTTGTATTAAGTTCAAACATGTACAAAAATAAAACTCGACATAAATAAGTGAAAAATAAAAAATGCATTTATTATTCACTAGAAGAATAATTTTTATATAGTTCATGAATTTATTCTTTCGTTAAACGCATAACTTTCTAAAATTGACAAAGATTGGAACTTTTTGATTCAAACTTTACTTTCAATTAAAAAGAAATTGGTGATTTGTTTCTAAAAATTCTTTTTTTCCACATATTTATAGCATTTCGTTGTGGTCAATGTTACGCAGCAATGAGTATTATACATTTGTTTGTAACCCAAATCCTGTGAAAACAAATATGACAATATGTTTAAAATAAAATTTATAAAACAATTAAAATTTGTGTAAGCAAAAAAGCTAAGTTTTCTGTGGATTAATATTATTAAAATTATTTATATATAATAGAAAACAACCAACTACTTTCATAGTCTGTATTATGTTGTAATTGTTAATTGCCTTATTCATGAATTATCAAATCATAAAACTATTTTTAATTTATCTATAGAAAAGTTTCACTAACAAAATTTTTGTATTAAATGTTAATATGATATAAATGAAACACGTTCCTGTTTTTGCTATAATTTTATAGCAATTATAGCGATCATTTTCCTTTGAAAATATTCTATTTAACAATGTTCCAATTTACAAATCATACTATGAATTTGAAATCGTCATCACCTCAATACATATTAATAAAATAAAATGATCTTTTAAGTATAAAATATATTTTTGATGTCAGCAGTAATTTACTATCTCAGATAGTAATTTATATTTACTGCGAATCACAACAAATATGAATTTTTTGTAACATTAATTAAAACAATACAAATAAATTTATATTTTATGACGTTTCTATATTATATCTTCAAAAACTAGTATTTGTAATTTCTTGTAAACAGAATCACTTTTTTCATGTATCATAAAAATATTTATAATAATTTAAGTTACAAATTAGACGTATAAATTAATAATTTATTACTAATTTTATTGTCGTTTCATTTACATATAAAGATTTTTAATCCTGGAAAATGCATCTTAAAAGACCTTTTGCTACTGGATGTGGAGAATCGTTTTCCGGTTTATCTGTGAAAGTTAAGCATCGCGATTGTTAGTATGATAAAAACTGTAGTCATTACGTATGATTATATATTTATTATTTGCTTAAAAAGTTGGTATTAAATTGTATACTTTTTATGGCTTATTTATATCTCAATTTGCCATAAGTTTCAGTTTAAAATAATTTCGCGAATTATATTTAGATTGAAATTTATTTTATGATTATTTTAGATAAAGCAATTGAACAAATTATAAACACAACTTACAAGTGGAAGCGCATTTTTTCGTTTTATGTAATTTTCCGAGTGCGTAACAAACATCACTGTTTCCCGATTGACATAATTCTGTTCCTTCTTCTATTAATTTATCTAAAACTTCCAGTTGCAAAGCATCGTCGGCGTCAAGCTAAAAATATTTCACTTTAAATTAACGAACAACCAAAATAAAATTATACATATTTATAATAATAGCATAAATAAAAGTTACGTACAACTCCTAATTTTTTGAATGTACAGTCCGTCATTTCAACTAATTTATCGGTTAATTCTTTTTTCACGCACATCTCCATGAGTTGTTCTAAATTTTAATTAATATATCGTAATAATAATAAAACTAATATTTGTTTAATTAAATAGAATGGTCAAAGTTCGTTAATAAATCATTTTCAATATCAAAGAAACAAATTTTGTTATGTAATTAACCTAGTTTTTTATACTTTGTTAACTATAATATTAAAAAACAACTACGTCATATTATTTTTATGAGTAAATTTAAATTTTAAATTATAAATTTATGGATATAACATGTTGTTGCCAACAGTGTTATACAATGAAAAATACCATTGATTGTACACTCTTTTCAACGACGATTCTACGTGTAGTGTATTTACGTCGCAAAAATAACGTTGTTTCAACGTGATTCAACAGATCACGCCATGGGTTAATACATAATTATTTATTAACGATTTCGACTTGAAACAGATATAGATTATTATAATTTTTCTTTAAAATCATGTTTCCCGGTTTTTCGGGCTTTCGTTTGAATTTTTTTATTAAAAAAATACGGCAACGTTATCTTCGGATTTCATGTTTTTGGGTTTTTATGCGTAAATAGACACTTTATATTAGTTTACAATATGATATAAAAGGTAAAAACGCTTTTTGATACCTGAAAATACATGTATAGAATATGAAATGCGTAAAATATATAAATAAATATTGCAACTGATATATTATAACAACTATTATTGTTATATTAATTATATTCTATTTATATTTCCATATATTACTGCATTCAAATATTTATAATTACTGTAATTAATAGTTTAAGATTCTTAAAATTTAAAAATTAAATTAAAGTAAATTATATAGAATAATTATTCAATTATGTTGCTTACGTTCAAATGTTGCTTAATTATCAAAAAAAAAAAAAATACTATTTTAGTTTATTAATTTTTATTACTCAAGTTTAAAGAATATTATTTTTAAAAGAACATTGTGATTTTCGTTATCTCAGTATGTTACTTACAAGGTGTAAGTTGATTTACAAATCTAAAATTTAATACACCGAGAAAATAAAATCATAAGGGAAACTGTGTACATCGTTAGTCTTACAATTTAGTAATCGACGTCAGCCAATGAAACAACGATATTCAACTGGTTTAACCAATGAGAAGCATCAAAATGTTACAATGTATATTGTACATTTTCATTTTCTCACTGTAAGGTATCTAATTTATTTTCTCTCTTCCAGATTAATATATATATATATATTGTATGTAGTCATGAGCAGAAATTGTATAATAATTTTTAAAATGTCTTATAATAAATAGTACTATATTATAATTAAACAAGTTGTTGCAGTATGACAATTAATTTTAGTGTTTTTAAAATACTTGATTTCGGTATCATTGGAATGCCAAAAATATAATAAAATGTTGAAAGTTATCTTATTAATAAAAAAAATAAAATTATTAATAATTGTTACGGAACAAACATTTATAGTAACAAAACACTTTTTGTTTTTTTTTTAAATATTTTGTTTTACACGTTATCTGTCTGTTTTTTGGTCGTAAATCATCATCTTTACCTTTTTTATAAATTTAATAAAAAGAACTTTCTTATTTTGGAATATTAATTAGAAAATTTAATTTTGCTTAATGATAAGAAAGATATGATTATAACTAATATTTCTTTTGTTTCTTTATAGATTATATAGATTAAATTTTCAGAAAGTAAAAAGTATCTTTACATTTCTATATTTTAAAAAATAATATACTAATTAACGCCGGATGCACGCTAATGACACTTAAATTTTTTTCTATTATTGACAATTGTTATCTATTCCTTAATGATTGTACACAGATAAGGATATAGTCCGCGGTCTGCGATGTATATTAACAAATTTTTAGGAAATCTCGTCATTCCAAATTTGTCGACGGTTATATTCGCATGCCTCGTTCGAAAAATTTAAAATCTTTACAATGGTTTTTCTCCGACTGAATCATCAAATCTATGGAAGTTGATCGTCCGTAAAAAATGACAACTGAATTGGAGATGGATCAAAAGGGGTTTACATCGACAACGGGTGATAGCTTACCCAGTAGAAAAAAATCTTTTGAAAATTATAGAACTATTTGAATTCCGCATGGATTTGAAAAATCTTTCGTTCCTATTCTTAAAGTTATATCCCTTTAGAACCCTTTAGAATTACAGAAATTAATGATTTTTAAAAGAATTTAATGAATTTTATTGAATCGTTTTTCAAATCTTTTCAAAATTTTTCACAAATATTTACAATTCCATTCAATGAATT
>JABFQC010002754.1:0-15390 GCA_022817085.1 Psilanteris sp. ZL-2020
GGATGGTGTTCATTTTTGTCAACAGTAAATTATATTAACGTATATTTTATTGGAGTGACAAAGATATAACCTAAAAATGTTGAAATGCACATTCCATTTAATACGTAAATGTGAAATAATTATTTTTATAAATAAATATATTATTTTGTTATCAATATAATAATATTGTTTAATTGATAAAGCTTATTGGTGGGGATCTGCTATTATCATTGTCTATATTATAAAAAAAAATAATTAATAAAGTAACTCGTGAGTTACTAGAGACTTTGTGTATAAAATTTCTTGTAACTCATGAGTTACTTGAGAAATTTCTACTTGGGTTTATACATTAATCCAATTACGCAAGTAAAAAAAATTTTAATGTCACATTGTAAAATTGTATATGAATTATGACAACAAATAAAATAAATACAAGAAAAAAAAATATATTCGTAGGTAATTTTATAACGTGATATTGCAAGTTACTTTATTCGACCAGTATACAACGCTTTTACAATAATTCATTACAATATTCATTGTCAACTTTTTCTCAGTGTAGATGACAATTTTTTAATACAATTTTTTTATTGTAATTTAATTACAAACTGGAATACCCTAAAAACAAAAAATTACAAATAGGAAAAAATCATTCGGTCGTT
The DNA here is from genome assembly GCA_022817085.1 of Psilanteris sp. ZL-2020. Lineage (NCBI taxonomy): Eukaryota > Metazoa > Arthropoda > Insecta > Hymenoptera > Scelionidae > Psilanteris > Psilanteris sp. ZL-2020. The sequence continues at coordinate 639 of JABFQC010002754.1, forward strand.
TTCGTCGCAGCAAAAAGTATTCGGCCGTGTTTATTCATTTCGCGCGACGAGTCTTGAGCCGCACCGATCTCGACTTTATTAATCAATAAGTACACACAGAAAAGAACGCTCGTGTTTAACAAAGTGTCGTCCAATTATATCCGTTTAACGTGAACGTACTTTTCCAAAAACTGGTTTCCTATGGACGACACTTCTCACCGATGTCTTTCTTACAACCGTAACGTAGGCGTTTTCGTGGAATTTCAAGCTCTGACGTGCGCGCATGCATTTACAATTAATAATATTACGAGAAAAAAGAACAAACGCAAAAGAAGGAATTGAAGCTTTTAGACGCAAACACGCGTAAATTGCGTGTTTTAGATTATGCGCGGCGCTCCGACAGTTACAATTAGAAGGATCGCGACACGACGCGGGATCATTTTGTGTTTACCAAGCAGTAAACAGGATGAGTTGGTATCAATTGAATTGTCAGGTTGAATCATTATTGTATCCGAATGTAAAATAACACGGCCGATCCAAAGGTGCATCAATTTGGTCACGGTTGATTGAAAATAAGATATGACTAATATTTTCGGAGTAAACATAGTAAAAAATAGTCGCACACTTTTGACGTGGCGTATCGGATAATCAAAAAAACGGCATAAAAGTGAATAAAAGAAACAAACCTGCAGTGTAAATAACGTAAAATCCCTATATACATTTTGCAAGGGAATGCCTGAATTGGTGTTTATTTATGTGTTTACGAGTCGGTTTATTTTATCAGAGTGTTTAAAGTCTTCGGGAAGTTTGATTGTGGTTTCGTAAATTTGCAACGATGCACGTTAATTGCTCAAATAGAAATTTAAATATTCGAAGATGTGCAACGGTTTTGTTAAGAATTGTTGTCATTTGAGAGAAATGAATTTGTTATTAACAAGGGGAGGTTTCGTAATAATTATATATAATTTGTCCGCGATGAACGGCTTGTTGATTGTAATATCATTACCATGTATGTTACAAAACAATGCAATGTGATTGAAATATTTTTATACGCTGAAAAAGATAATCTTACAAATTTGACCAAACTAGATAAGAAAAGTAGGAAAAATAGGCAAAAATGTAAATAATATATGATAAATTACGGTCAGAAAATTGTAAAAATATATGTCAAATATTGCCAAATAATTAGTAAATACCATGATATATTCTAATGTTTATTTATATTTTTTATCAATTTTCCTCCTTTTATTAACTAGTTTGGTCAGATTTGTAATATTACTTTTTTTAGTGTACGTGGTTGTATACACAGGAAATAGAAATATAGGAATAATTATTAAAATTGTTGTAATGTTTAATTGTAATTAAGATATAATTAACCAAATTAAAAATCCAATAAAAAGATCGACTTATAGTAATTGAAATTAAAGTAAATATAATTTTTAAATTTAAATAACTAAAATAAATTTAAATTTGTACTAAAGTATTTTCAATAGTTGTCAATTTTTGATCATATCATTTTAATTTTTTCAGCAATTTTGTGAACATTAATATGATAATTCATAAACAATTTTAATATTATTATTTATTAATTAATTATCATGTAATTTTTTTCTGCGTACGTGTAAAAATAAATGAAAACAATAAAAAAAAACACTTACGTGTCTATAGTATATTGGAGAAATGTATTCTGTTAGTTTGTTAAAAAAATCAAGTTTGTGAAAATTACTGACCGATTTATATTTTTGTAGCGATAATGATCACCTACTATGCTCGGTAGGTGGCAAAGTCACCTTTTATCAAACAAAACTTTGACATTTTGATTTTTGAACACAGCGAGTCCAATTTGTATATTACAATGATTAAATTTTTATTACGAAGTTACATATAATATTACGCAATTATAATCTTACGTTTCGTTAACGTTTTCTCATATTCACATATTTATAGTAATTTTTACATTTGTAATGATTCAATTTTATTATACATTTTGAGTTTGACAATTTAAATTTCCTGTATATAACAATATTATGCAAATTATCCTCGAAATTGTTTCCAAAACGGTTTACAGATTATTAAATCATAAATTCATTAATTTCATAATGATTTCAATTAACGCAAACGAGTTATATATGCTTGGTTTTTTTTAAAAAAAAACAATTAAAAATCTCGGGATAAAAAATTAATGTAGAAAAATTAACAAACAACTAAGAAATAAACGAAAAAATGCGAGCTTTTTTAATGTAATGTTAATTCTTGAAATGTAAATTTTTAACTCCAACTCAACGTGCAGTTATAAATGTCGATTATATAAAAGTATAACAAAATATGTACCGGCAAAACATATCGATAATCTTGTTTTGACAGCACTGCGTTTGGTTCGACAAAAAGAATTGTTGTTTTTTTTTGTTTTTCATTTTAAAAGAATAAAGTACCACTGCATAAACGTGACGCGCCGATCGGGCAAACAATCACGATCGTGCGAACGGAAAGAAAAAAATTTTCGATTTTATTTTTTGCACGGGAACTTTGGCACTTACAAAAAGTGTTTATCACTCATTATCGGTCAACAATTTGCCAACAATTATTATTACAACGAAAAAGCATCGTCGATTCTAATGATTTTGCGACGGTCAAAACGTGCGTTCGATTTATAAAACTGGAAACATTTTGCTGCACTCTTTTTGAGTGCAATTTATATCGTATTAATGCCGGTTTACGAGTTCGAAATTTGCGCGCGAATTTCGCGAAAATTCGCGTCGGTTTGAAGTCTTCGACTGACATAACTATTGACGAGCTGTTTTAATACGAAAATGATCGTTTGCTTTGACGCACGGCGGGAATGCAAAGAATACACCTTAAAATAACAAGTGACAACGCGACATAACTATTTTTAAGATGTATAGCATTGACAGCGCAATTATAATAATGAAATAATTAAACAAAACGAATAATGATTATTAATATCCAGGTATTGTCACGATGTAATGGGAAGGTATACTTATATATATATATATATATATATATATATATATATTTATATATTTACTTCGTTCTTTGTGTGTCAAATGTCCTCTAAATTTTGCAAACGAGTTGAAATAATTAAACGTTACAATTTTAAAGCGATCGTTGTAATTAATTTAATGAAACAGAGTATTTGCGTGCAGTACGAAGACGACATAATCAAGGGTCCGTGTTTTGAATGACTTAGATAAATGTACGATGTGGCAATACACAAAGATGTTAACAGTCAATGGAATTTCGGAATGAATATATGTAAATAGGCGTCTTGTATTCATTAAATAAATGGTAATCATTTTTCGGAAAGTAAAAAGTCAAGGTCTTTTATAATTAAATTTTATTTTAAGTTTCTCGAAATCCGCGATTAACATATCTGAAGATAACTGCATTTTGTCAAATTATAAACATTACATGAATGAAAAAATAAATAAATATATATATAAATACATATAACGTAAAAACTTTAGTATAAAATAAAGCGTATCATTAATCATAAAATTTCACTTCTTGCATACACATCTCGTAATAATAATAATAAACTGGAACAACATTTTCCTGAATTTTTCTACTAGTTCTGCTGCCTCGTTAGATAGGTAACCTACATTTTTCGGATTTTCTTTCTTCATCTACCTGCCGATTGATCATTAAGCCTGGTTTAGCATAGTTCGATGACTTCCACCTCACAGATTTCTCGTATCTGCAACAGTAAACAATCACTGATCCAAAAAATGTTTATTCACTTGATGTCCATAGAATTATTTCAAATCATCAATTTAACCTCAATAGAAATAACTAGGTTACGCGTTATACAACATAAAGCGATACTTCAATATCTTCAAACGACCGCTCCAAATATCACGACAAAGATCCCCCGCCCCCCACAAAAAGCCTCTGCCAAAATAAGTACATTGAAAGCGTGTTAATTCAATACACCTATGATTCAAACGAGTCTCGTGTCTGATTAAAATAGACGTCTCCCAAAGAGGCAGCTCGTCTGAAATAATGAACTTAAAATCGCATTAAAGTTCGTCTTAAAGTTAAGACGCTCATAAAACATTCGTTTCAGCACCGCAGGAATGCAAAAGTACGATCTTCGTCGCACGTCGCACCAAGGTCAACAATTTCCATTTCCACGACTTCCTGCGGCCCGACGCTCGATCTCGGTAGCCAGATGCCGATCCGCCGGCCTAGATCCCGGAAATCGGTTGGGTTTTTCTGCGCCGAGCCAGAACCGCTCGGATCGGCCGCGGCCACTCGTCCGTCGGCTTTTCGGGAATTCCCCCGATCGGTCGAGGTGACCCGCGCGGCCAATTTTCCATCGCTCATTGAACGCGCGGGTTCATCAACCTATCAGACAGCACCGACTGGTCTATTTTTGCTGACAGTTTACAGTTGCGCTCGTACGTCTTTCTCACGATCCGAGCGGCGCGCGCGTCGCCGATCGCGCGCCCGCTTTGGCGATGCGCGGACAGTCGGTCGCGGCGTTTTTCGCGCTCGCCCTCGCCTTGGCCATGCGAGAGCCATTTCCCGTACAGCCGCGCCGCCGACTTCGAATCGGCGCGAAGCGCCAGTCGCGAATTCACCTGCGAGTCCGGCGCCCACGGACACACGGAACCGCGGCCACATGCACACAATCTCGGACCCGCGGCCACTTTACCGTTCCCCACTCGGACGCTCGTCGGGTACTCGCGGTAACCGCGCCACCGCGCGCTACCAATTCACTATCTCTCGGTTTGCTGTGCGCGCGAACCCGTCCGATCCCGCGAGCTAGTGCTGGCCATAACGACGAGTACGCGCGAATTTCGGCGCCGGGCAGTCAAATTGGGCGCCAGCGGGCGAGGATGCGAGTCGCTTGCGGTGGGGCGGCGCCGAGATCGGCACCATGAGGCCGACCGGGCGCCTTCAGGCCGCCGTCCAAGCTCGCGCCCAAAACGCGCGCCCAAACCGAACAAGTGCGACGCCGCGCGGCAGTGCGACATGTGCAACGAGCGCCCAGCCCCGGCACCAAACAAACTTGTTAGGAATTCGCGTTACATAAAGATGGATTGGCCGATGCCGCGCGCCCGGCAGCAAGGAGCGTGCGCGTACGTTATGTAAGTGGATGGGTCGTGTTTCGGCGACAACCTTTGAACCGTTGGTTACGCGCCTCGACGAAGGCCGATCGAGTTCGATTCAGTGGACCGATCGCAAGGCCTTTGCCGGGCTTTGACTTTGCTCGCAGCGTTTCTTTTCTGTCGCTGATTTTTTTGCCGCAAAATCGGTGCCGATTTCGCAACGCCGCCGATCGGTTTGAACCGATCTTATTTAACTCACGAGTTGGTGCACGGACGGATCGACATTCCACTTTTTGACTTATTTGTTTGACAAAAATCGACGCCAAGCAACGCGATCGGCTGGCAAAATCGATAACGGATTTGCAACCGGAGCGTTCGCGCCGACGCGTGTCGCTAATTGAATATTATCGGCAAAAAAACTCATTTTCCCATTGTGCATAATCATGCTCATTTCCTTCGAATCTATCAGTGACTCGTATCTTGGATCACTCGTTCGGTGTGCATTTGAATTTATAATCGCGCGATATTGCACGCCGGCAATTATTTCCCTGACACTTTGTGCTCTTAAACTTCTCGTTCGCGATCTCGTGACTCGGCGTTGACGGTGATTAATTCCCGCGATCCGATCCGATTGAAGTCCGGTGAAAATAATTGTTCTTCATTCGAGCCGTCCGAGGAGTCAAAGTTCGTGCGCCGAAACGGTCATTTTTGGTAATTATTACCGACGAACGGCTAATCCGTTTTCGCCGAAAAGTAGAAACGACGATCATTTGTCATCGCTTTACTTTCGCCGAAAGCGGTGTAGAGCACGCGTCGTGACGCACAAAAGTACACATTTCGAAAGAAAAAGTTTTACGATCTGATGCAAACGCCGCGCGTACGCGACGTCGAGAAATTCGTCATTTTTGGTCACAGTCGTGTTCTGAACTGACGCGAACGAAACGTTCGGCTGCGTTGGGTGCAAGCGAAAGAAATCATCGGTAATGGTCATAAGTGCATTGACCATGAAACTTGTCAAGGTTAAAGCAAAACGCAAATTAAATTCGTAAACTGTAATTCGTTACATTCGACCGATTAAAGCCATTGTTCTGGAAACATTTTTGCTTGGACGTTTCTGTATACTTAACGGTTTTTTATCCAACGAAGTGAACTTAGAATTAAACGCTCGTATATATACATATATATACACGTATATATGCATACCGTAATTATGATTTGCCGTTAAAACTCTGTTTAAACGCGGTGAAACGTTTTAATTGTCGACTTTTGTGAAATCGTAAACTAATTATCGTGTTATTAAGTCGCTTATCCGAAGAAGATCATTGATGACAGATTTCAGTGGTATTAAATTACATTAAACTGCATTTTGACACGTTTTTAGAACGGCAATTAAATTTCTAAATGAAATTGTGAATTCGTGAAAAATGTCGTCTAAAATTGTTCGCAGTTTGTATGTTTCGAGTAATTTGTAAACCGCGATTGCGATATCGTAAATAATTTGGAGTTTATATAACCGCCGGTGCACCAACAAATTGTATTAGTTATTTGTATATATATATATATATATGTATATACATTATGCAAATCAGGTTTATTAAAATGGTCGATAAATTATTCGAGATGACGTAATTACGCGGATTTTAATCGAAATAGGTAAGCCTGAATGTGTGCCATGAAGAAGGAAAGTGAGTTTATCAGCTGATATAAAGTAGATGCCGCATTTGAATGACGAGTTCTTTAAGCTCGCGAGGCCTCGCTCGCTATAACGGGGCAAACGTTTCTGTAAAACTCCCATATATCTTACGACAGATCGTAGCGCGACATTATTTAAATGGACCGGCCGTTTTAATTGTTCGCAAACGCGAATTTATCAATACCTCTTTGTAACTGAATAAATTACGATCGCGATTCATTATAAATTATGACTCGCCAATAATTCGTCGAAAATAAAAGTGAAAGGTCCCCGGGACAATTTTGCAACATGCGCAGCTTTTATGTTTTCTTTATTCATTTAATCGCCGTCGAAAAATCAATTAAACGCCGCCGGCGGGTTCAATAAAGATGACACTTATTTGCAGTTTAGCGTTTCTTTTTTCGTCAGCCACCGATTCAAATTCGCAATTATTTGTGCGTGCATTTGTCGCAACTGTTTGTTGGAATGTAACTTTGCGTTTCTGGTAATCTTGATGAATGAATTACGATTCTTTGTTTATATATAATATTATATATGTGTATTTCATAAATATAATTGAAAATGGTAGAGAGATCAAAATTACTTGATTTTATTATGTATTTAGTGATATCATTTGAATTGGTAAACAAATTATTGTTAAATATATATTAATATTGTTTTTAAAATATCATTTAATTAGAAGTTTTTTTTAAATCGTTAACTAATTAATCTTATTAATAAAACAATTACTCATTAGTAACTTGATATGATTAACTTGTTTAAAATTTGGAGTAACTTAATTTTGCGCTATAAAGTTGAACTTATACATTCTTAACGGTAAGGCATTATAATTTGCAGTGTCACGGTTGAACCGGATTACCTAATTTTCTTTGAAATTCTTGAGAATCTCGGCAATTAAATATCATTCCTTCAATTCGATCAGTGGATTCTCTTAATCGAAAATAGAATGTCAAACTCACACGGACATTTTATGTAATTTCTTTCGTATCTAAAGATTTAACAGAAAATAAATTTGCTTTATAGTAGCATAATCACGATTTGCACTATGTATATTTATATATTAAATATTTGAAATTTAATTTTTAATTATAAAATGCAATTAAATTTTTAATTTTAAAAAATCTACGTTCGTGTCAATCAAACTGAACATATTGGAATTATTTATAAAAATAAACATTTATATTTATGTTTATATTCGGTTAATAATTTATTTTAAACGCGACCTATTATTATGGTTTTATTGAATTTCAATTAATGGTATTTTTAAATGTAATTATACGTTCATTACTTTCGTAAAATTGACTATACTTATACGATGACAAAAAATCATTGCGCCATCTTTCGAGGGTGTATGTGATCGCTATCGTTTGAAAATACCAATCGGTCGCGAGTTCTCCTACTAGCATTGATTTCTCTTTGAGCGTTGAAAATGTAAGTTTATTAAGTCAAAAATTAAACATCTTCTGATCTCATAAATATCATCCCATTTACTCACGAAAATGTAATGTTTTGTAGTATTTTTATGAACGATTTTTATAACATAGTAATGAACTTTTGGCAGAACGATCTGTAAGCCTTTCACTTTAATTATTTTAAAAAAACATATTTTTTTTACATGAATGTGCATACACGTATTTCAACCTTTTGTATGTAAATGAACTTCGGGGATTTTTTTAAAGCACCGTTTTAAAATTATAAATGAATTTTAATAATTAGTTTTTTTAGAATAAAAAATGTATAGTTAATTATTTATAATTGACTTTTGTAATAATAATGTATAATAACTATAATCAAATTATTTTTTTACATCCGTTAATACTTTAATAATTTATATATTATATTTATCAGAAGCTAAAGTTTTTAGTTAATAAAATTAATATTTTTGTAAAATGAACAAGGAACCGTTTTAAATGGAAGGTTTTTTATAATAATTAATAAAAAGTTAATAAAAAGATTGTGATAAATAATTATTATTACATATTAATTAAGTTTAATTAAATTAATTGAATAAAATTAATAAAGTATGTTGATGAAGTTTTTATCGTTAATACATTACGGAGTAAAAGAATGTTATATAACCCTAGTAGAAATTTGTGCAGTATCTCGTGAGTTACTAGAGAATTTGTATATAAAATTTCTAGTAACTCGCGAGTTACTTGAGAAATTTCTACTTGGGAAAATTTAGGCTTTAAATTGAAGATACAAATACATATAGGGATTTCAAATTAATATATTTTTATTTATTTAGAATCTGTGCACTACATAATACATAATAAAATTACTTTTTGTTATAAACGTAATTTATAATAAAAAATAATATATTCTTAATATTACCATTAATAAATTTATATTAGATTTCAATAAATGAAATAAAATTAAATAATATACAGAATTTATTGTATTTTTTTATAATAACATTTCAATATTAAACACAAACAACAATTATACATATATATAATCATAATTCATATTTGATATATATAATGACACAATTATGAAAATTTTCATATTTTTATAATAATAATTATAAATTTGTTGTCTGATATAATATTTATAATAAACACTACTTATATTAGTGTAATAAAAACATTAGTATTTGTCAAACGAATATAAATACACAATTTAAATAATCCAATATGACGTTAATGCAAACAAAAACTGACATCCACTACAATTAATCTGAATTTGTGTTATTTCGCACATAAGTCATGATTCGCAGCGTAGTATGGTCAAAAAATTATTCGAAAAACCCGAGTCGTTTCATTTTCCGTATGGATGTTAATTGTGACACGAAGACGCATTAAACGATCGTAACTTGTAATTCACTTTATATGGGTTATTAATACCAATTGACAGCCATTTAATGTACGATTCAAAAAAAAACGACAGTCTTTAACGACTCCTTGAAGTTTTTCCTTAATCCGAAACTGATATGATTTCAAAACAGCTTTATAATTATATATACGTGATTTCGGTCACGTTGTTTGTCCAAAAGTTTATTTCCATAATATCGACTCTTGTTTCAAAGTTTCACTACACGTGACGCAAAGCAATGCTTTGCTCTAATCAACGTATCGTGAGCAACAGGTGTTTGTCCATACAATTTTTTATCAAACGCAATCAAGAAATAAAGCAATATTTCGTAACGTTAACCAAATTCGTATTAAATCTGACAATATTTATTAGTCATCAAAATGACAAGTTTCGATCGATTACATCGCTTTGATTCATTTAATTCGACTTGATTATTATTTAATTTGACTTGAAGAATCAAATCCCGTTATTTCGGCATCGCAAACCAGTCCGGAAGACAATACACAATTTCTCCCAAAGATATTGTCCGATAAATTCGCCGCCTGGAAGCGTCTTCAATTGTAATCGCGCGCGACAATTAAAACGCACCGAATGGGTTTTAATTGGAAGGCAAATCAATTCGTCGCAGACGACTCAAGGAACGAAACAATTAATTCGAAATTAGGGGTTTCGACTGCAAAGCAATTTCCGCTCCAAATAATTTCGCGCGATTATTGCGTCACATTCTGCGGTATTGACAGCGGTAAACTGCGCGAAGAAAGTGCACGGAGTCATCGTCTGGACTTGGATTTGAAACGCAATTGGACTTGATTATATTCGATACCTGCGGCCAGCAGCGCTGATCGCGTGCGTGATTAATGCGATATCAATCGAGCACAAGCCTCGGACATATTTCAGTAGCCAAATTACTTAACTTATTAACGGATAAAAAGTGCGCAAATTAACTGCAGTCGGGCCTTCGGTTGCGAATTATTAACAATCAGCACGGTTGACTTAACAAAACGCAAATGATATTAAGCGCGAGCGCCTGGCTATTAGAAAGTAACCAAGAAAATTGTTCGCAACAATTGTATCAAGATTTGGCAGAATAAATCTCGGCGTTACAAAAGTCCTGTTGCGTGTGTATATGTGCATATATACATATATATGCGAGCGCAGTTTTATGGGACTATTTTCCCTGTCAATGCCGTTACGAAAGTTTTATTGTTGACATATAATTATTAAGCAATCGGATCAAAAGAACGGTTTCTCTCTTAAATAGAAAATTATTTCATTCGCGGGAGCGCTTTTTCTGCGGCGCGTAGGAAATTTATACCGAGCCGTGTTGGCTCGAGAGAGAAACGTTACGGAACAATTGCGCGAACTCGCTGATGGTTCTTGGTTCGGTATTGTCGATTTGATCGTGAGATACAAAAATGCATGTGCGACGCTGATTTACGTAACTCCCGAGCCGTTGTCGCGGTTCAAAACATTGGCTATATCGGGCTGTAGCTTGGAAAAACGTTGGTTGCGATTTAACGAGAGTCGTTGAAAATTCGGAATAATCGCTTGTCAGGTAGCACCGCGAGAACGGCTGAATTTGAAATGGATAGAAGATTTTTATATTCTGCCTTTAAAGGCGGTGGATTGATAAGGATGGTCGTCGAATTTGCGTTGAATTTATGTTACGTAAGGTAAAATAGTAATTGATTTTGAATTTAGAGGAAAACCGGGTTTCGCGCATCGAAACGTGTCATTATTATGATGTCCTTTTCGAGGAGGACAATTTCTGTCGGTGAAACGGAATTTGTAGTAATTTTTTGTTGGTTCAATAAATGGTAAAACAAGGAACAAAACGTCATGCCAGTTGAATTTGAGGAAACAAGATTTATTAATTTACAAATTTATTTAAATTTGTGTTTCTTCATTAACGCAGTTTGATTGAATCGTGAAAAAATATTGATTTATTAGCTACATTTAGGATGAATAATAAATGCCAGTTTCTGGGATGAAAGAAATATTGAGAGACTGTATTTTTGAGGGTTAAATAAATATATAGTTTATCATATAAATTTAGACATTTACTAAAATTGCCTAATTTTAATCTAGGTATATATATCTAAGAAATTTATTTATTCTTTATGCCTATATTATACGAAAATATATTATCAATTCGAATCGAACTTTTCCAAAACATATCTAAACGACGAACTAGATTCCATAAATTTTAATATTAATCTGGTTTATAACCCATTGGTTGATAATACAGTGCTAAGTATAAGGACGCTTTAAAATGTTAATTTTATCAGCAATACGATTCTCATTTTGATTTATGAATATCGAGTCGAAAATAATCCTTTCTCTTCAATTGCAATTCAAATACGCACAAAAATGTATATATATAAGCTCACGTACAGAAATCTACTTTTCTTATTTCAAGTGCAATAAACTTTATGCATGTTAGATAATCGTTACAAAAGTCCGCACGCCTCTTTACTAAACATACATATACGTATCTTTGTGTTGAGAATATTCATTTTCAATAAGCCGTTGCCGCATATCCAGATTAAATTTCTGTCTAAATAAAATATGAAATTATATACACAACACTCAAGATAGTCCTGAACTTGATCCTGACCCAATTCGTTTGTCCGATCATTTTTAGACGCGTTCCAGATTATACGCTCCGATTTTTCTTATGTATCAATTTCGTGCTTCATTATCGTTCTTTACGCACACAAAAAGAACAATTCAATACTATTCACCTATCTTTCATAAAAATAAATTTCACGGATCGAAATTTGAAACAAAAATTGAAGTTTATTCCATCAATTGAGAAAAAAGTAACAGTATAAATTATTATACCATAATGACAACTTTTTTTGTTTATATAGTAAAATTTGTTATATAGTATAATAAAACTAGACGGAATTTTGACACATTATATCATATAATAAATCATATATATCATATAATAAATATTGTTTTAATATCGTAGTAATTTTTTAAATATCCTTCAATATATCATTCGAACGCCAGAAGGTATGGTAATTTATAGTATTTTTTTTCCCCGTGTAGTGACACAAAAAAATATCATCAAAGCGTGTTAATTTAAGACGTTAGCGTATTAAATAAGACACGAATATAGCATTTTTATAGCAATGATTTTATAAGATAAAAAAAATTTAAAACCGCACACACGTCATCATTTTGTGATGGTTAAATATCGCACAAAGTTGTCGTTTTAAATCCATCATCAATATTGTCCCATTGAATCCGATTCAACACCTCGAATGCCGACCGTTTCTAACTCATGTGACTTTTGTTTTAGATAACCGTCGCCTCGGCGTATCAAGGACGTGAGAAGATTCTGAAGCACTCGGCCTAGCAAGAGTATTGAAACAAAGTTCGAAGTACGATAAACTTGACCCGTTCGTTTGCATCGCAGGATAACCCTATAATTATAAACCAGTGTCGCAGCAGCGGTTGGCTTTTTTTGGGCGCGTCCGTCAATCGCGTCGCGCCTCGCGGTACGATTCGCCACTCTCAAAGCTTGTCGCGGATACAATGTTGGGTGAAGTGACGTGATTAGATTTGTCGTTATCAAAATCGTTCGACGCGTCCGCGCAGGACTTTCGCAGAGTGTCGCTCGGTTAGCGGGGCCGAGCTTTTGGTATTAATTTTTGAACTTTCGGTCGAATTGTTCGTAAATTAGCGCGTTTTGCAATCGTTTGCGCGCGCGCGGAACGGACGAGTGGTCACGGTTTGATAGTCATTTCGCAAACAATTCCACGGGAGCGTCAAAATGAAGTTCATCGCTTCGCTGTTTGGCGACGGGTCGCCGAAGAAAGTCGGCCGGCAGTACATGAAGGTTGGCCGGAACGCGCTTTTCGGCTACCGGGGTAACCGAAATGGCGACATCCCCATGGAAAAGGTTCCTAGGCCGCTTAATATGCTCATTTCGGAACGAGGAAAATTTAAACACAGTAAGTTTTAAGGCAGTGACAGGTTACCGTATAATGACGGTACGTTTTTATTGTTGATGTTGTTTATATTGTAAATGGAGCACGCAGTTTAGTTATTGTATTTTTATGCGATTAGTGATGGGTGTACGGTCTGGTATATAAACGTATGTGATTATCGTCACTTTTGGACGGAATCATTTTGATATATATTAATTGGATATTAATTGGAGTACGCGTAGAAAAAAGTTATATTAAACATTACTATAAGTCGAAACAAGAACAATGCAATGTTACTATACTATGCTGAAGTAACTTTTGTAATACCATACTTTTTACTATAAGATATTGAAAAAATTGTTATAAAATTTGTGCACATTATAATATCATATAAGAAAATTTGCTATAAAAAAGGTATAGTAATTTCCGTAACATTAACTGAAATATCCTCAGAATGCTAGAAGTATAGCAATTTACGCTGTAACTTTTTTCTACATGTAGACTAATAAGACGAATATCTTAAATCTGGATATTTTTATGGAAAAGACATTAAAAATATTTAATTATAAGACAGTATTCTATAAGGGTCTTGAAAGAAGACATTTTTATACTGTCGATTTTTATAATGTATAGTTTAGGTTTTTTTTTTACTATTTTTTGAAATTTAATATCAATTCAGTTGTATATTTAAAGAACTATTACATTATTTCTTTTATATATACAATTGAAGCGTGGTAGATAAAAATCTAAGGGATATTAATATTTATGAAAAGGGTGTTTTAAATTTGTATTCATTAGACGACAGTGATTTAGGATCCTAGAAGTTTGAATAGTTTGAATAGTTCAGCTGGTTAACATGGGATGATAATATAACATTTTTCTGGAATTAATATACTTCTTTTGTAAAATTTGATTCCGAATATTTTTCTTATTAAGTTAATAAAGTATCCGATTAAACTCTTATTATTACCTTAAAAGATTGCATCGCATTATAAACATCGTATTCAAGAAGGTTCGGAAATTAGTCTCTTTGACAAAATAATTTACGATTAAACGTATACAATGAATTATGCATATGCTTTATTTAACGTTGGATATATAAATAACAGATCATAAAGATCGTCACAGTTTATGACAATTTTATTGACTGATGGATATATAATACATAATTTTACAACCTATTTAATGAACTATACAATATTCATAGAGTATACTCCTAACACTTATATTGTAGTGTAGAATAATATGTATAC
>JABFQC010002755.1:0-15390 GCA_022817085.1 Psilanteris sp. ZL-2020
ACACGGTGCCTGCAACCAACCGCAGTCAAACATCTGCTGGCTCGGCTTTGTTTACCGTAGTTCGGGTGCCGGTACTGGGCCGGTGCTGGGCCATTTGGACTACTCTGGCAATTTCCACTTGGGTAGTAGCATCTTTGTCAATACATACTGTTTTAACATATTTCAATGCCAGTTTCGAAAATAGACTTTTTCTAAATTATGTTCCAAAGTTGCTGCAACGTTCCCGCAATGTTCGTGCAACGTTGCTGCAACGTTTCTGTCCATTTCTGTAGGGTTTACTTTTAAAAATAGTAAATATTCGGATTTTTCTCTTATGATTCCGAATTAATGATATAAATTGTAATTTTTCATTATTTATTTCTTTCAATGTATAATTGTGAAAAGATAAAAAATGGCATTATACTGAAAAAATATAGTAATCGTAAGATGATCTGCTCCTTAATGTACATTTTTAAATATAATATAGTAATTGATATTCTATAAATAATAATGTTTAATATATAAATAGGGATATTCGTTATGAATGCAATTCTATCTTGAAATCGTTATAAAATATAATAAATGTTATTCTAATATTTTTTTAAAGTAGAAAAAAAAAATTTTGTTTACACTTTTTGTCAGAGAAAGTTATTGCCAAATAAAAAAATTGAACTAAGAACCAAATTAAATACTCTAGTTCTTTCTCTCTCTTACTTAGTAATATCAATTTAACTTTCTGAAATAATACCGAAATTTGAGTAATTTTTGACGAAATTTTTTTTCTGCGTGCACACTACAGTAAATTACATCTACAATCATTTTAAACATTTAAGTTAATCTTATTTGAGTAATCATTATACAAGCATATTGCAGCAACGTTGCTGCAATTTACATGCAACTTCCCTGAAAACGCACTTGGATGTTTTCACCTGATCAAAATATTTTATCAAATTTAGCTATACTCAGTGACCGCATATTTTAACGGAATATTCGAAAATATATTAAATAGCATTACTCCGAAACACGATCATTCGGAACTCTTATAATACTAAAAAACAATATTTTATTAGAGAAATAATGTTATATATATATATATATGCAATTATGGCAATTACATATAAATTATAAATAGCAGTCATTATTAAATTGAAAACTTTTTTTTCATTTTGATTTTTTTAACATTATGAAAATGTATTTATTTCTATGATTATAATATTATAATTAATGTTAATCAAATATTTTAATTTTAACATAGTACCAATTGTATATTATACATTATACATGTAGTTTAATTAAACATATAAGTTGATTAAATTTTGAAAAAATCTACGGACACTGCAGAATGCAAAATTTGATTAAATCGTTTGTTCACATGTGTTTTAAAGGTTTGCTGCAAGTTTTGTGTAACGTTTCAGTTGTGTAAGGGTTATTGCTTTAAAGTATTAATTGATACTTAAAAAAATTGATAACAAATAAATTTATGTAGATATTTTTAATACAAAATTATACATATAATATTATCTTAAATACTATTTTTCACTTCAGAAGCACCATAACATCTTTCACACCTAATAAATTATAATACAATTATCCATTCAAATATTTTAATCCTATTAAATCATTAATATATATTATTATATTAGTATAATACAATTGTTATCACCGTTTTAATAACAATATTTTAATTTAGTATTAAATGGTTTCCATTTCGGTATAAACTGAATATTTGTAAAACCCCAAAATAAGCAAATGAAGGTAGTTTAATCCTTCTTTCTATTTATATAAGACACAAAATAAAATAGTAGAAATTACACCAACAAATGTTTATTTGACTAATCCAGACAATTATATGTATATATGCAAATATATATATATATATATATATATATGTTTAATATTGAAAACTGTTAGCTACACAATTTGTTCTGTTTGTCTACATAACATATTTAATTCCACATAAGATATGATAATATATAGGAAACATTAAATGACGTTTGCAATTTACTTATATGAAACCTTAATCAAACAAAATTAATAATCAAATACTACTGCTTAAAGTTTGATTGTCGCAACAGTATCTTAGCGGGATATTTCTTTTTTTGTATTTTTATTTTTTCTTTTCTTTCTTTTTTCTGAAAGATAGTATAGCGTCATTTACAAATGCCGACTTTACGATGCATTGCAGTGACATATAAACGTTAAGAAAAACTCCTCGAACCTTGAGAAATAACATGTGCAGAACATACGGTACGAATTGGCAAAAGGTAACAACAACTCGTATTCTACAATTAAACGTAGAAGCTTCGACAATGTAGTATGGGAAACGTCAAGAAACTATCACAATGGTCTGGACAAAATTCGATACGTGCTGTCAAAATTTTGAATTTCTTAAAGATAGATATATGCATACAATTCGGTTACAGGGAGTGCTAAAAAAATACACCAATAGTACCGGAAGGGGTACATATGTGTACAAGTTTAAGTTGTTTTTACTAAGTTTACATAGGTGTTGTATTTATATATAAGGGTTTATATAAATTTGATAATTTATTGAACTCATATTTCATTTAAATTTGTGATATTCAAACAGAATGTTCATTAACAGTCAAGTAGTGATTAATAATAATATATAATAATATTTATAAATATATAAATATATATAAAATATTAAGTAAATCATAAACAAAAATGTATTGAATTAGACCACATACAAATTATTCGTCAACTTTAAGACGAATAAACTAAGCGACGAACACCAATTTTTCACGCCTTACTATTTCTTGGTAACAAATGAACCATTAAATTCACATTTATAGTCTCTTTACTTAATTGTTTACCAAACTCCATATGTTCGGTAAGAAAACTTACGAGATTTGAACGACCATGTGTTTTTCAGTGGTCGAGGACATATAAGAGAGAAAGTTTACAATTCACTTGAGTTTTGGTAACGTTCTATAGTGAATAATACCTTGCTGGTTGCATTGTCTTCAGGCGTCAAATCTTTAGAATTTTACTTAATAGCAAAATCATATTCATCCACGATATCTTTCTAACGTTTGAGTAAAACATATGTTACTTACTTCTTTAAAAAACATTCACGTAATACAAACAACACAAACGCAACGTTCGTCGTTGAATCGACATATATTTTTATTGAATGAAAGAAAAATTTTGACTTTTTTAAATTTGACGATTAAATACAATTGTACTGAAATGCAATAATTTATTTGAAATTATTTTATGGAAAATAACAAAAAAAAAATTCAAATTATAACATTACATTGGCAAATGCATTGTTTACATACATATCCAAGTTATTTTTAAAGATATATTTGGTAATTCTGAAGTTGTTGTGCCCCCCCTCCCGCTAAGGGGGGGGGGGTGTTTGACACATAGATTCTATCTATTCTAACGGATAGAGTCTGACAACAAATTTTTGCAGATTTGAAATCTGCGTTGAATTCTACATCAAATCTATGTGTCAAACACCCCGCTTAGGGGGGGGGGGGGCACGACAACTCCATATTTACCATCAAATTATTAAATATTTAATTAATACGCTAGTAAAAATGAAAATATATTTGCAACATCGACATTATATTGCAAATATGCTTAAAATATATTACCAATATATATTTGTATAGAAAATTATGTTATAAATATTTATTGGAAATATATTTGTAATATAATAGTAAATATCATTCATAAATGTTTTATATATTTGCTTTTTTATTCATATATTGCCAGAAATTACACTGTTAAAAAATATATTGTTAATATATTTACAACATATTTACAATATATTTATCTACAAAAAAACATATTGCAAATATATTTGGAATATATCGACAGTACATTGCAAAAATATGTTTATGTTTGCTAGGGTAGTTCAATCAATGTGAATAAAATTTATGTATAAAATGTATTATACTCTTAATATAGTCATTATAATTTTTTTTCGGTGATCATTTTTTGAAGTGTCGGTTGAATATGTTACAGTGGTGAAAAATAACAGCCCATCGAGTGACTTATTATAATGTGAAAACCTGTCGAATACCTTTTTCACCTTTACAATTTGAATAGCGACAAGTGCCTTTACAATAGTTTTGAGAACAGGCAGTTATTCCGAAGAGGATGTTTTGTATAATAATACACCTTGAAGAAATTGACAATTCTTGAATCATTTTTCTATTATTCGTGTACAAATCACCTGTTATTGTTAAAATACTTGTTATGTCAAAACTTGCTGGGTGATGTCAAATCATAGATTATATTTTCTATTCCAAATCAAAACATCAACTTCAATTTTTGAACAGTTCCTTTTAATGCCATTGACTTGCCTTTATAAACAATTTAAGAAGTAAACAATATTAAACAAAATAAAAATTACATGATGTTTTATTAAATAAATTTAATCATAATAATTTCTTAAAAATCACTCTACTCCTTAATATGATAAGAAATCTCACATACCATTATTGCATTCTATATCTGTATACAGCTTTAGAAAAGTGTATTAATATTAATATATGATCATATTTAATTACTTATTACTACATATTCTAATTAATAAAAATTGTTTATATTACTTAATAACACAATTCTTAATGTTATCTTAAAAAACAAAAAAAATAAAAATAAATTCCTGTCAATATTATAACAATAATTCTAAAATTTGTATATTACAATCCTTCATAATTCTTAGAATTCACTAATCAATTGTAAAATTGATGATCCATTTAAATAACGTTTAACGTTCAAAAAAGTTTGCATATGAGATTACATTCATTGAGAACTCTTCTACAAATATTTGAAAAGCGACCACTGAAATGTTTCTGTTTATATCAATAGTTTTTACAGTGGATTACAGAATATGTTTTGAATGCATGTTTATTTTACTGTAACAAACAGAAGTCACTGTTTACAATTATAATTTTAAGACAATAAGCTAATCAAAGTTGAAAATAACAGCTCAAGTTTTCAAACATATGTATCCATATTATAATATTAATCCATAATTTCAAACAATATAAAAAGTAATGTGTTTGAATTTGTTTGAAAACCGGTTTATAATTCGATCGTTCACCAAATCATCATCAAGTAAGTCACTCGTTTCGATATAACAAGTTAAAATATTGTAAAAACACGTGTTAAGATTGATTACATATAAATTGGTAAACAAATACATAATTGCAATGCACGGACAGGAAAATTGTCAGAAAAATCTGGAGACCATACGCAGTTACTGCTTTAGAAGTTTCGTGCTTAAATACCATGAAGGTGTGAAAATACCTTCGAAGACACGTGTCTTCTTCCTCTATTTCTGAAGCAACACATGTTTTTTTTTCTGACTCGCCATCGTCGGTTATTCATAAATATAGGTAGCAATGGCACGTGCAAAACTTTTCTGATGACCGACAATGCCCAGGTGTTAAAAGTTCGGCTTTAATTTAATCGAAACAATACAATGTATTGTTGGACGTGTCAACTTTTTCTGACTTTTCTATTTATTCAAAATATATCAACATATGCTAAGTGTTAAGAAATTAATAGAGTTTTAGAGATTATTTATAATAAATAAGAGATTTACCGATAAAGATTTGTTTAGCCCTATAAAAGTATTATTTTATATTAGTATAATCTTAAGAAAATCAATAATAAATTATTAGCGAAGCAAACAATAACTTTTAATTTAAATGTATTCTATTTATTTACTAATTATATATTTATTGGTTTAATTACAAATGATAACATTTGCGTCTACATTGTTATTACGTGTTTATAGATTTCGTTATGTGTATATTGTATAAGAGAACAATTATTCTTTATTTAAATATTAACAACAGATATGTTAACAATTTTTAACATTTATGTTGCAGTTGATATTATTGATAAGAACCTGTAATTACATCTTCTAGACAACAAGACCAAATAACAAACATTTATTACACATTTAATATTTAATTAATGTGTGTATAACTGATTTAATTGTTGGTAATAATTCTAATTCATTACATGATATTTTCAAAAAATGATTATTTTTATACAATTACAATAATGATGAAATAATAATTATATAAATATTAAAAAATTGTTATTTTTAATTGTTATTACTTCCAATAATTTAAATTTTTATTTGAATATTTATTCTGTAAACAGTGTCTTGACAACAGTCAGTCGAAAGTAAAGATTTCCACTTCATAATTTATTGAAGACTGCTCAAAAAAGTTTACTGGAAACATATTGAAGTGTGATCATGATCGCGCACACATAAACCCTTTGTTTGGCATAATATTTATCCAAACATTATTATTTTTTCAAAAAGCAACTAGAATGTGTATCTATACATAAGCTGTTTTTAATAACACTAGAAATACTACATCACTCGTTTCTGTTATTTACATATAAACGGCTTTTTTTAACGGGTATTTCTATAAATTTTTATTAATAAAAAATTTAAAATTCTTATATACATAATTAAATGATAAAAAACGTGCAGTCAAAAAACATAATTCTATAATATCTCATATAGATAATGAATATAAATATGCTTTTTATATTAATTATAAAATTAATTTTAGATTAACAAAATGTTTGTTGATATAAAATATATAATATATTTATTATTATCCAATATTATTTGTTTATTTAATTTACTCAATAATATTAAGTAATTAATGGATCGTTTGACATGTATATCGACGTAATTACTTCCAAAGCATTTAAAATGCTTGGCTTTATAAACAGGAACATTACCAAATTTACAAATCCAGCAACATATGAGCGATTGTGCACATCCTTGGTGAGACCATTACTTGAGTATTCATCTGTGATATGGACCCCTCATACAAACATAAAAATATCTACGATAGAGCGCAAACGGCGTCGATTTTTTAGAAATTATGCTAGTAAATCTGGTCTCCTTATGAACACCTTCGACCATGATCTAACTATTGTTCAAAACCTGTGCCAACTTCGTTCATTACGGCTTTGACGTCAAATTGTCGACTTAACATTTTTATACAATATTATTAAACTCAACATTTTACTTCCATTCCCTTCAATTAGTTTGCACAATATTTCAGAACAATTTGCAATCCTATTATTTTTAAAACAACGTTTTATAGATCTAATTTTTTATTTAACGACTCCATCGAGCCGTTATTATTGCGCGCCGCCAATAATTTACTGCATGACTCGTCCTCTTTTGATTTATCACAAAACAATTTTATTATAATGCTATACTCTTTACTAAACATTTGTACTTACAATTAGTAGCGTTTAATTTTATATTTTTGTATATATATTTGTATATATATTATGTGAATATAAATAAATAAATACTATTTACTTGATTTGATATCTCCTTGGTGCTCAAATGGTACAAATTCACAATAAAGCGTTGTAAGAACATTGAGTTTGTAGTTATTTGAAAAATCCTTTTCGCTTTATCAGTGTGCACTATTACTGTTGTATTTCTGAAATGTTAAAAAAAGATATAATTAATTTATTTTAAATATAAATTTGTTATGTTCATTATGCAAGTTAAACAATTTTATGTCTATTAAAAAAATAAATGCGACAATTATAAAAAACTTATATTTTACTATTTTTATCTTATATTGGTCAGGTAATAAAATCTTTCGGAGTGAATCCTCTTGAAGTGTGGTTAAACAGATTTATGTATTGTTTTTAGGTGCAAGAATAAACACTGATATACAACCACCTATTGTCATCCTAGCTATATTTCATGGAAAAAATCTTGAAATTACATGTAAATAATCAATAAATTTGTTCAAATTTATTTAGTTCAATTGCATAAATCCTATAAGGTCCTTGTTATAAAACACATAGTTTGCTCTTAATAAAATAAAAGCAAGATAATATAGATTAAAAAAAAATTCTCATCACCTTTTTTATTACGTTTAAATAATTTTTTTTAATACTATAAATTATTAACTGCCGTTGCAAATATAATATTTTAACGAATTCACAAATTGTAGATCCTTATACATCAATAAATATAACATAAAAATTATAATTTTAAGTGATGTTTAATATTAATATTTATAAAATTTGTTTATTATAAATGAAACATCTTAAACATTGAAAATGTTAAACTATTACTTAAGGAATAATTACAATTTTTTCAAAATGGTAGTGTGTAATTATTATTATTATTATTATTAATTATTAATAACTATAATCAGATTGAAAAATATTATTAAAATTTTGTTAAAAATATTGTTCAAGATGAGTCAAATAAAAAAAATGCTACGTGAATCGTAAAAAGCCATAACTATATTTATTCTACTAAATTTATGAACACATAATAGTAAGAACAAATGTTGTCACCTAAAGGTGTAAAACTAATAAGCTCTTCCAAAATGCTTTTGTGTTGTACATGCGTTATAGCTGGCTGTTCGTGGTAATAAACCACGTTCATTCTCCTTATTTGTATTTACCTGCGAAAATTTAATTATTGAATGCAAAGAAATCACGGTTCTATACAACGTTGGGTCTGGGATTTCCCATCGTTTCTTTGAAGCTACAACAAAAACGGATATTTCTGTGCCGTGGATGAAACAACAATATCCATTGATTCTGCAAAATAAATAAATTTAATAGCAAAATAAATAGTAAATTTTAATCAAATTAATCACTCTCAAAATGACATTTCTATATATGTAATGCAGGAATATATGATATGTGCAAATGAATCTGTCTAACATAATAAACTTTGTATTAATTTAAATCAAGCGGGAACAAATATTTTAAATTGTAATTACAAGACACAAATTGTACAATTATTTTATATGAAACGATAGATTTTTGTTGCAATTGATTAAATATATTTTTAAACAAACTTGATAAATGAATTTTAACAACTGAAGCATTTTCTATAACCATTTTTATGTTCTGAATGCATTTATTGAAAAAGATGGGGAATCCCCCAAAATTTCCTTTGTACTATGGTGTCTGTAAAGTAATTTTGTTTATTATAGCGTAAAATTTCTTATTGTGCTACGACTGAATCAACTTACCTTGACAGCGGCATTGTTGTTAGTAGCACGTTCCCTACAGATAGTCAAGGGTCCATTTTCGAACGTACACTTCAAAATGTGTTTTTGAAGTTACAGTAGCTTTGGTTGGTGATGCCATTTTCTATGAATTATATAAAATATAAAACTTTTAATAAATAAAATTATACATTTTTATATTATATAATATATACCAACACAGTGTAAGTTTGTTAAATAAAAATTTAAGTTTAAACGGTAATTTTTCAGTCAAGTTTGTTCACTAGTTTAATTAAATAAACTAAAAATTGTATAATTTGGTAATAAATTCTAAATAAATATACATTTGAAAATATAAAGAAAATATAAATTCATATATACAAAGACAGAAATGAAAAATTAGTTGCAAGAATGAGTTTCGTGTTTTTTTAAAGTATATATTAACATATTTATTATTACAGTTTCAGTTTTCAATTTATAGTATATTTTTGAAAGAAAAATTAAATAAAGTTAATTGGTTTTAAAGTTAAAAGTAAAATAGCATTTACGACGGAGTCTTTTGAAGCTGTGTGGTCTGCAACTTATGTCAAGTGTTGATTCACATTAAAAAAGAAATATAAAAAAGTTAATAAAAATACATAATAGTCTAAAGCTTTATACTTTATTCCAAGTACTGTGTACGATCTTATCAGAAGAATTTTACTGTGAATTTGGTCGACATGATCTTCAAAGAATAAATTATTAAGTTTATTCAATAATAATTTTCCATAATAATAGATAAGTAGTAATTAATAAGCTTTTTCCAATTTAAAATATACCCAAAAGTATTAATTATGTATTTATGCTATAAACTAATTTATATCAATGTATACAAGTAATATAATGTATAAGTACTTACATATAGTATATATATTATGTACTATAAATTGTATATTTATCCTGGATACAAACTTGTACGTGTTTTATTAGATTTTTAAAAACGAAGATCTCTCACATCCTTGCTAAATAATATCTCAGGACCTTTTTCAAATGACTAAGGACTTTCAGATAACAATTTTGCACCAATACTCATAATTAGACCATACTAAACATAAATAATAATTAGAGTAACTTAAAGTAAGTGGTGTTAATTTCAAATAAATATAACTATACGACGTGGTGCTTATGACACTTTTGCAATGTGACAACATTGTAAAAATAGTCTTAAAAGCACCACTTTATATATCAAAAAGTTTCACAAATACAATTTTACATAATGGGACCCTATACCCCCCTAGGTCAGTTCCACGACAACTTTTTGCATAAAACAAATTGTTCACACCCGTAGGTAAACCTTCCTTTGGTGGGGTAAATCTGACAAGAACCACAATGCATACTTATATATGTACATACACCTATATATTCTACACAAAAATACAAAAAGAATTTTCAGACATGCTGCTAGAAAAAAAAAATTCATCACTAGTACATGTTTGTAGAAATATATATACTACCTGGCACAATGATTATAATGCTAACGTAAAAACTATATATAGATATACATAATATCGCTGAATTTGTAGGCGGAGACATTCTCCCACTCACATGCAGCTATATAAAGCGGATTGAAATGGCAGAAAGGCGTAACAATAGAATCGAAGATGATTTCTCTTAACGTTGATTGGTTGAAACATTCCTGCAAAACAATATTATGAAATATTATTCAGTTTTTAATAGCCATATGTATGTTTATTTCACTGAATCCGTGATGTTAAAGAAATATTACTTTCATTTATCTTTGTCCCAAAGGTTCTTCTTATGATATAAATTATTATATTTAATACTAAATTCTGTAATACTTACATGTAATGCTTGCATATATGTTCCATCAATCATAAATTTTAAATATACATTTGAAATGTAATAGTTTAGTATCTTATTTAATCAATCCCATATATAATTTTTAAAATTAATTCTCTTTCACTGTGTCAAATACGTTTCTATTTGACATAACTATTTATTATAGCTGAATTTTCTGTAATTATGATTATATTTTACATTAAGGGTCCATTTCTAAAAAAATCGTTTGACTGCTATTATTTTTACATGTAATGATTCTGATGCTATTTCGTTGGTGTCATTAGTTTTGAAGATACAAATTGGAAATTGTACAATTCTTAACTGTTTTGTATCGGAACTCTTTCAATGCAATACGGGGCCTTAGTGCCAGCACAAGACGAATTAGGAAAGCGTAGTACCTAATGAGCCAAGATTTCTCACTTTATTAAACGCATCGTTTATTTTGCTCGGCGCGTTTCCCCGTGCTTTTCACTTTAAATGATAGCTACAAGGGTGGTCTCGTCACTTGTCATTCGTATTTAGAATGACATTGGAACCTGAAACAAAATCAACGGTGCATCAAGCTCTCGCATTAAATCAAACAAACATCACGCTTACTCGATTTTTCATACTTCCGCTGTTACCAACTGTGTATTATCATTTTATGTAACGATTGTAAAAAAAGTTTATAACAAAAAGTATCATCAAAGAATTTAATTTTAATTAATGGTGGTAAAAATGTAATTAAATGTTTGTACTAAATTTAAAATTAATGCACTTAAGTAAATTATATAACAAATTAAACTAAACTTTGTATTTGTGAATACTATTTTTTATTGTAACATAATTTTTAAAATCATTAAATGTCTTGACGTAATTTTCTTAACAAATTTATATAATATAGTTTTATTAGTAACTTCCTTTAATATTATGTATATATATATTTATAAGAATAATAAATAAAATATTAAAATTTATTATAATGCCAACTCGAATGACAGCTAATCTACGACAATTTAATATTATAAAAAACATTTATATATCAAAAACCAATTTCATTTATTTACTATATATCGTATTTATTCAAATCCCTTTACCGAAATAATATCGTTTATAATATATTAATTTCAAGTGCAATTAACACAATGTAAAAAATTAATTTACTTTTTCCGAAGAATATAATATTTAACAATTAACATGAAATTATAACGTATAATGTGAAATGGCTTTACAGGAGAGATGTTACGTATGAATTACTGATATAAAAAAGGATACAAGGGAGGATGCAAAAATTGGCAAAAGAGACATTCGTGTGACGAAGGGAGTCGTTTCTTATTGGATAATTCGCGTGGGAGACATATGTTCGCCAGACGATGTCTCCCTCAAGGTGCATGGGAATGAATAATGTTTTATTAGGTTCGTTTTACAACCGAGCGTGATTACGTCGCGATGTGGAATAATCCGTATAAACACTTTCAGATAAAATATTTGCAGTATTTATTTACAATATTTAAGTTTGTGTATAAACATTACACAAAACTATATATTTCAAAAAAATTACATTTTGAGCTTTCGTCTATACTCAATTTTTATGTTAATGTAAATTTCTTATGGTGATTATACATGTACCCAAAGCACTTAAATTTTAATAACATTGAAATTCATTAATATTACATATTTAAATAAGAAATTTTAAAACGTATCGAAACCTATATATTAATTTATATATATTATTAGAATTTTGTATTCATTCTTAAGAAGATTGAATATATGAACAATTAGTTATTCAATTATGTTTGTTTATTAACAGTATTAACATTTTTATTAGTATTACAGATTATCTTTTTTAATTCAAAGTTAATATTATCAAAATACAATTAAGAAATAGATTTTTTTATCAAAAAATTGTGTTCATTCAATGTCATTTATATACATTACATATATAAATTATTTGTACTTTATGATGTTTAGATCCTCAATTTATTGAATAAGGTACATTGAACTAATTATACAAATTTAATATATAATTGATACTTGTTTCTGTTTAAACTATTATAATAATAAAAAATAGTTTCTGTTCTGATTGTAAAGCTTGATAATGTTACAAACCTGAGGATCTAAACGTGTACGTCACAAAATGCAAAGAATTTATATAGGCGATATATATAATTGACATTGAATAAACAATTCAGTTTTTTTATAAAAAATCTGTGTCTAAATTGAATTTATCTTTAAAAAGTAATGTACCTGATTATTAACACCTAAATATATAATTTATTTAATAATAATGGCTGAATATTTTTATAATATATAAATTAACATTATAGTAAACTTTATATAAAAATGAAAATGATATTTTGTTTTAATTTCATTGTTTTTTTCTATTTGCATTTCATTTCTTAAACAAAAACTTACTTATTTAATTAATTGTTAAATAATAAGAAAATTCTTGTTAATTCGACAAAAAAACATATATACGAACAATGTAAACGTTATAGTATACGAAGTTTTTTTTTCAATGGGATTTAAAATTAACCGACTTCTACCTAATTCTATAAAGTTCGTACAGTACTTTTTTGTGAAATTTCGCAGAAGGAGTGGATTATAGTAGTTAATATTTGGCGCGTGTAAAATTCAAGGA
Organism: Psilanteris sp. ZL-2020; assembly: GCA_022817085.1. Taxonomy (NCBI): domain Eukaryota; kingdom Metazoa; phylum Arthropoda; class Insecta; order Hymenoptera; family Scelionidae; genus Psilanteris; species Psilanteris sp. ZL-2020. Next base: position 13,459 of record JABFQC010002755.1, read on the forward strand.
CTGGTTACAAAATTTATCGCACTTATGTGTTACGAGTGTGATAAATTCAAGTCGAAAGACCACGGAACAAAACGAAAATTTATGCGATGAAAACGATAAACTGTCAGTAGACTAGATGCGTAAAGTGTACAAAAAAATAACTGACTTTTATAACATACATATATTTATGCATATCTTATTATAATATCTAGTATTAATTCTTTTATAGTTTTTAAGATATTAGCAAATAATTGTACACTTTAAACAAAATTAAAAAATGACATATAATATAATTTATTTTACAATTAAATTTAACATATATATTAATATCATCTAAGTCGTGAAAAATATTGTGCAATATATGAATATAAAATCAGCATATACACTTCTAATCTTCAACCTAATCAATGATTACAATACTTTAACGTTTAAATGCAGTACTTTTAATATATATATATATATACACTGAAAAAAATATTTGTTTGGCACAAGCATAATTAGGTTGCCATAAACATACTTATGTTTAAATTAAATATAATTATGCTTGTACCAACAAAACATTTTTTCAGTGTACATTTATTTATTTGCTAATAAATTTTTGTCTACCTATTTGATATAAATAAAAATAAAAATTTCATAACTTTACACTGTTCTTGTTTAATTTAAATTTAAATTTTGTATACGATTTGATATTATAACACATTTACAACACAAAGTTGTAAAGCATTATTTTAATTAGTTTTCATAAAGTTTAATTAAGTTGGTATAATTTTTAATTATAATTTATTATTAATTTGTTTAAATATGTATACTGTTAAGTCAGAGATGTTGCTTATCAAGTTAAATGAAATAGGTACTATTGATCGATAGCATTATTATATTATTAAATTTGCAGGTAATATTTTATAACTCCAGTTTCTTTAATTTAATTTAATTAAACAGATACTAGCAATTACAACAAAAAAAGTAAAACATAATATTTTTTATTCATTTTACATACAGACTACTCTTATTATGTTAATTTATATAAACTTTATGTGAACAAAAAAAACATAAGCCTGAGAAAAAATTATGTTGTGTCTGCATTCCGAAAATAAGTTTTGAACAAAGCTCATATAGGAATAACTTTTGAGAGGTCCGGAACCGCCCGCAGAGAAAACAATGTAAAATTTCGAGGTAAGACGAAACACATGTGTGTCTTTATTTCCTCGAATAATCTTTACGTAAACCGTCAGTCTTTTTTACCTATGGCGGTATTACGTTTATTACATTCATTCAATATATCACTGAAAACAGTAGAAACTTCTAGAATGATGCAAAGTCAAGAACAGGAAATTGCTTAAACAATCCTTTAACTCTCAAAGATTTATAAATTTGATTATGTATTTCACAAACTTTAAGATAAATAATTAATAGATAAAATATGCCAAATCTTTGTAAAGTATACATTAATTATAGGATATATATTTATCGTTCAAGTACTTTTATATATTTTAACTTATAATCAAACATTTTCGTCTTGTACAAAAAATATTAAAATAGATAATTAACATTTTTATTCAAAAAATCATACATAACTAAATTATGATATTATTATGGAATTATTTTAAACTTAAATAGATAATATATATTTTATTTTTTATTTTTAATGCACATATCATTTCATTGAACAGTAAATGTAAATTTAAGTAAGCTACCAGTAGCCGGAATTCGATTTTGAGTTTAGAATTCAAATTGTAAAATGGACAAGTGCAATTTAGATAACAATATATAAATTGTATTTAATTATATCTAATAGCAACCAATAACTAGCCAGTTTTCAGCAAGCAATGAATTGTATCTAATTGTATTAAACTAATAATTGGAAAGACATATATATATATATGTATATATATATATATATATATATATATATCTTTACAATTAAATACAATTATTACAATGTAATACAAT
>JABFQC010002756.1:0-15389 GCA_022817085.1 Psilanteris sp. ZL-2020
CATACACTGAGAGAAATTTGATAGTAAAATATAGCACGAATTATGTTAAATGAGCATTACGACTGACAAATAATAATTTTTAACATGTTTCGTGTGAATTTTTAACATTTTTTGTGCGATTTTTTAACACTTTTTTTGTTATATGTAACATTTTTAACATATTTTACCCAAAATTTTAACATAAAACATGTTAAAAATTATCATTTTTCAGTCGCAATGCTCAATTATCATTATTTATGCTAATTTTTACTACAAAATTTCTTTCAGTGTACAGTACTTTTTACTATAAAATATTGTAGAATTGTTATAAAATGTATGGACAATACAATGTCATATAAGAAAATTTACTATATCTTTTGGATGAATATTAACCAGACGCGGAGAAAATGTTTTATCAAAAATTGCTATATTTACTATTACAAGTAGGATGACGCTTTTAAAAATGAAAATAATACTGTTTATTACTGTATAGATTACTATATAATATAGTAATTTTCCGTAAAATGTTTATAATATTGAAATTAAATATAGTAAAATCTCTATTTTTAAAACCTTCATCTTACGTGTAGGACTAAATATAGTATTTTTTGATGAAACGTTTTCTCCGTGTATCATATAAGAAAGTTTGCCAAAAAGTTATAGTAATTTCCATAACATTAATTGAGATGCTAAAAGTACAGCAGTTTACGATATATGTACACTGAGAAAAAATATAATATAAGTTACTATTTACATAATATTTTGATTACATGGAATTAATAATATATTGATTTAATTTACTTTTTGTCTAATTATATAAATAAAAAAAAAACATATTTGTACACTTGTCCTCAAATTTTTATATAAATAGTAACTTTTATTATATTTTTTCTTTCAGTTTATATATATATATTTAAGATGCAAACAGTCAAAGGAAGATGATACTCTTCAAAACACGATCGCTGTAAAATGTAACACAAGTTTTCGTATGACAATAAATAATTTGCCAGAATTTATTGTAATTGTGCCGTTTTCAAGGATATGCCGCTTTTAATATATTTATAACATTTTTTGTCGTGCGAGATTTCTCGGTTGGCGATCGCGCGCACTTGTAATATTTGTGCGGCATGAATTCGCGAACGTTCGCGGGATATTTGTAGAAAGTAATTGTTTATGAATTATTGCTTTATTAATTGAATACATTTGTCGATGAATACAAACGGAGAATGTCGTTGTGAAATGTTTATACGAAGTTATTATCAATAAATTGTATACAATTATAAGAGTCGGTCGCGTTGCGTGCGATGTATTATAATGTTGCAATTTGTTTTTTAATTTACGAAATAAAATAACGATTTTCCGACAATTCAATTTGTACCTTCACAATTTTAGATATATACTTTTGAAATAAATAAGCGGCGTCCCGAAAAGGCGATTCATTTTTGCGATTTAAAAAGTAGACTCGCACAATGCATCTAATTACGACGCAATAAACGCGCGCAAAAGTGCTCGATAATTTGATATCCAATTAAACGCGTGTAAATTACAGCGAGAATGTTGTTATATTTATTACAAAATATCTCGATTCATATATATATAATAATGAACAGCTTGTGATAATTAAAATTATATTCATTAAGAGAATGATTGAATTTTTGACGCGCGCATTTCCGCGATCGAGTCATAATTCAGTGCCGAAATATTTGCGCCAAAATAACATCCGAACGAAAAAAGTAGATAATAACGCGATACGCCGAATTTTCAATCGGATCAACGACTTGCGCGAGTTTCATATATATATATATATATATATATAAACCCAATCTCGACGACGTCGAATTTGCCTAAAGACATCGATAAACGATGACTCGAACCAAAAAGCTCGGCTGAAATCAAACCGTCGATTATTTTTGCGCCGCAACTGCCGCGGAATAATTCGCAATATGTTCGTAATTCAGTACCACGGGCATTGACGTGGCCATGTCAATAACTACAAGTTATCGCGAATAATAACATTTCACGAGCGTCGTAAAGAATAAACAATAAAAGAAAACCGCATTCACGTTCATGGGAATAAAAGTTTTTATGCCCGAAGTCGCGATAAAGAAAAATTACATATTTCATAGAGTATCGGAATGTTTTATTAACATTGGACAAACAGTATTGTTGAGTCGTTTGGCGTCGTCGCGGCCCCAGCGCGGGCACCCGCGCGCCACCGGCCTCGATAATTAACCGGACGAATCAAAATCTTTAATTAAAAACCACGCGATAAAACAAATTTGCATTAATAACCGCGGGCATACGAGCGCCATACGCGTTCGTATTCATATATTAATAAAACGTAACGGCGATCGCTTCGGCCGACGCCCCGCGCCAACTATTATTTTAATTACGCGCGGTCCGAATAAAAAGTTAATAAAATGTTGATTTTTATCCCGCGTCGTAAAATTTTGATTAAGGCGCGCTTTTGTTGCTGTCTTCGACAAAGCAAATGCGACGCACCGAGATTGCCTTCGTAACTCAATACCGTTTAATTGAAACATACTCCGAAACACTCTCGTAAAAAAAGAAAAAAAAAAAAAATGTCGTTAAACGCGCCAAGTATCGGTGCAAAATTTGCCGTAATTTTTCGTTTATAACCCGCTGGCTTTGGAATAGATTGCCGAATGGGCGATGTTCTGAGTGAGAAAGAAAGAGTGAGAGGAAAAAAAGTAGGGGGGAGGGAAGTCAAAATCGGCGGCGGTTACGAAAAGCTCGGTTCGTTGAAGAGATTTGCTCCCGAAAGTGGATTGTGCCTCGGTTAAAAAACGCGCTCGCTCGGTATTAAGAAATAGTCGCGGATTAAATGTCGCTGATATTAAAATCCGCCGAGTAACGTTTCGCGGGGAATAATTGTTATTGTTATTATAACTTACGAAGATATATAGTTTTTGATTTAATAATGGCACGTTCTGCATTTTAATATTATCGTATTAGAGCGCGCGTAACAGCGTGGATCCGAAATATATAAGTTAAAATTGTATGCACTCGTTTTCAAATATGTATAAAGACACAAACGGTTTCATATATTTTATACGGATAAAAAGGCAAAAATAAAAATAAAATACGAACGCTGAACTTATCTCTTACGAATCTTATTTATAGTTATATCATTATATATTTTATGGAGCTTGATATAGACTTGTATATATGTATATATATATACCCATCTATCCGTAGATTTAATTTAAATTACAATCTAACATTTAGAGGCGTCCAAGTTGCACTTGTATATATATATATATATATATATATATATATATATATATATATAATTCGTTGCAACTTTCTGCTCTTCTTATTACACATTTTCCTTTAAAATAACAAGTTTTATGTTTTTTTTCAATTTTTAAAGTTGCTTGTATTTTAATATGAAATATTGTAATTTAATTATTGTTTTATGCAATAACAAAAAGAGATTTTTTGTTTCATTATAAATATATATATTTCCATTTAGTTCGAGCAAGGTTATTAAAATTATAAAGTTTATTGAAACAAACTTGAACCGGAGTTGCGCAATATCGTCTAATAAATTTAAGAAAACAATTTTCTATATTATTCCAAAGTAATCTTCATTTATTAATAACTATCAAATGTAAGAAAGACTTCTAGTTAAGCGAAGATCACAAAGGAAATTGATCCATTGAAGATAATCACCTAAAAATGAACAAATGACGATGATAAATTGAACACAATCAAATTATTGTGTCAATCCTAAAGGATGTATAATTGGTAAATTGTGATATTCAAATGAAGATAATTATATTAAGATGATGGAATATAAATGGTACGAGTTACAAAATTAAGTCACGAAATTAACTATAAAATAAATTAGATAAGCGAAGTAGTATTAATGTCTAAATCAAATATGTTATAAATACATTAAATTAGTCAATACAAATGAATAAAAATATACTGAAATCCAAGCAAAAAGATCCTCCATAATAGCAGGAAAATTCCAGCGATGCATTAATCTGAATCAATTAATTCTTTTAATTAAACAGTAACCAAGAAGTCTTAACAATTTATCACGCATCACGAGAATCGATTACGCAAAAATCGTTAAGACAAACTAATAAAACAGAAAACCAATAAACCGACTGACGAATAAAAATTGACAAAAAAAAAGAAATATTTCTACAATGAAAAATCAACTCCCTGCAAACCATTGAGACTTTACAAATTGCTTGCTAAAACAGTATTCTGAACTCGCTCAGAGGAAACGGTATCGCATACGCAAATTTGAAAAAGAAACGCTAACGAACAAGACGTAAGCTAAGACTAATAACATCGCACGTGCGTAGACAGGAGGAAAGGACGATTATTGACGTTAACTACGTCAACTCGACGCCTGAACGAATCTCAAGGCGTTGTTCTCGTTTTACATTTTGTATAGCGAGCTCCCTCTGCGAGGTTGCCGGCTCTCCCTTCGATTGCCCGTTTCCTTGTTTTATCCGCATCCTCTAAAAACATCCACGCTTTTCACGTTTCCGTGCTCAAAAACTGATAGGAATATAAAACAGAAATAAACGGATTTCGTTTCGCAAGTAAAATTTTTTGTACGATAGACACCGCGCTACAATGGGAAGAACATTTTTAGACGACCTTTTTCTCGCAAAAAGGGAAACAGTTTGCACCACAAATTACACGAATCGCTCGTTGTGAATAGTGGTAAATTCAACGTACAGAGTTTATTTTTTTTTTTTTTTTGTATTTGTTACTTTTATTGCCTTGAACATTTGCAAGTCGAATTTGATTTATATGCTCGCGTTGCGCTATTACACGCTTTAATAATGTACGGTATTGTATAAAATTGATCGATGCGTTATATCGGTTTCTGTTATAATATTTACGCGACCATTTAAACTTGTATGATTTTAATAAATTATGGTACCATTGATTTGATAAAAAATATTGCACAGATGGGCGTTGTAATTTCACAATTACAGATGTATATTTGATAGCAATGTGGATGTTTGTTCGCAAAGTTTTTTGCGGCGACATTTGTGTACGGCTTAATTTATATTTACATAAATTTGTATTCTTGTAATAACGTCAATTGATTTTTCTGTTTCAACAGAGTCCAGGTGTTATGCCTTTCTACGGTGACACCGGACCCGGCTTTCGGCCGACTACTGGTTTTGGAAATACCGTTTGGCACCAAGGTGTAGGTCCAGTGGGTACGGTCACGGTGGATACTACCCCGGGCGCATGGCCACCCCAACAATTCATTCAGCAACTTCCGGCTCCAAATCAACTTGATGAGTTAAGATATCACACGCAATACAGTGCAGCCACGCCATACCATCCTCAACCACCAGGTTAACATGCAATTAAGTTTAAAATAAATTGATAGTTGTTTGTATTATACAAATATTTTATTACTTGATTCATTTCATTTATTATAGTAAGTTACTAATTTATGCTGAATTATTAATAAAATATGCAAAATCTATTTATTTTGTATTTTTGTTTAATACTTTGTAAAATAAACAAGATAATTGTTGAACTTGTACACTCTTAAAAATGTTCACTTGAGGCAAACCATATTCACTTGAAGAAAGCGATTTTGACTTCCTTCGAGTCATTTTTAACTTCTTTCAAGTGAATATAGCTTGCTTCTAATGAACCTTTTTAAGAATGTAATCATTTATATGCCAAATTGAAATACCTTATATTGTTATATGCCAACTAATGGAATTTAATTCAATGTTTTGTAGTTCCGTATCAACAACAAGCATTTATTGCAACAGATCAGTCTGCATTTCAACGCGCCGGAGGTACGGGACAATACTCAATATCGGGACAGCCGTCGCCGTTGACGCCAGTTGCGCCTCAAACTGCACCCGCAACTCCACAAAGGCCCTTAAATGGTCAATTTATGGATCCAGCTGCTGCTCCTGGTCAACCTGTTAGTTATGAAAGACAAGAATATGTCAATGGGTATCAGCAACAGGTAAGCTAATTAATTATTTATAAAATATTCGTAGACAAATTGCTCGTGTCAGTTGTCAGGCAATTTCTATAAATTAACTTTTAAATTAACGCCAATCATTAAATCCGAAATATTAATGTGTCTGAAATCGAGGAATATGTCGATTGCTTTTATTTATTAACAATCGAAAGCGATACATTGCATTAAACGAAAATATATTTTTTTAGGAAGTAACTATGGCGCCACCACAATCAACAACGCCCACGAGTCGAAGCAGTTCCGTTCATATGGAAACTCAGCAACAAGCACAACAGCAACAGTCTCAGCAACAGTCGAATCAATCGGCATCACAGAATCAGACAAACGATACACAGGTGAAAGGCTTTGCAACGATAGCTGCAAGCAACGTGTCGGGAAACGAGATGCCTGGGTATCCACTTCAACCGGCCCAGCAGAGTTTACACAGCTCTAACGGATATTCAGGCTATGTGGAGATGGGCCAGCAACAGCAGCAGAATCAGTGGCAGTCGCAACTTAATCAACAACAGCAACAACAATTGCAGCAGCAACAGCGACAACAGCAAGCGGTTTCGGACGCTAGTCAGCATCAGCACATTTGGTCAGAAACAACCAGCAATTCGAAACTAGGTGGTCAACCTAGTATGTCCTGGTCGGACCAACAGCCCATGAAGCCAAACAACGATCAAGCTGTACAACAACAATCGTGGACGGAAAGTAATGACAATCAGCAGCAGCAACAGCAGCAACAACAGTCCCAGAGCAACTGGCAGCAACAGAGTACAAATATTAGAGAGGTGCAGAACCCGTCCCAACAATGGCCGCAGCAACAGCAACAGCGATTGACGCCGTCCAATCAACAACCTCAGCAGCAATGGTCACAGTCAAAGCACGAGCAAGGAAACCAATCAAACGCGATATCCTGGCCGGATACACCTACTAGTCAACCGAACTGGTCTCCGGGCAGCATGAAAAGCGATGGTGGTGGTCAACAGCAGCAACAACAGCAGCAGCAACAACAACAGCAATGCCTGCCTTCTTGGCAAAACCAGTCCGGACAAGAGAGCACAAAAATGGATGTACCAATGAACTGGTCTCCCAATTCTGCTGAAAATCAAAATAATTGGGGCCAACAGACTACGAAACAGGAAATCCAGAATTCGGGCGAACGGATCATATGGCAACAGCAACAAACATCTGACAACAAACAGAATGGTTATTCGGATAATACGGATAACCAAGATGGAATGTTTCAACAACAAAATCGAGTCAACTTGAATAGCAGATTAAAAACAATGATTTTAAACAAGCAACAACAGCAACACCACGTTCACCATCAAATGACACATCCAAACAATGCTAGGAACTCGAACGGAGACTTTTCAGGAGACGATCGGTTACGAGAGTCTCGCGAATCGGATAAGGATAAACGTCAAGACCAACAATATCCAATGAACAATGAATCCATGACCGGTAATTTTTTATCGCATAGCCACCACCCTCGGGTAGACACGTTGCCTGATGGTGGTGGCTTATGGGAGTGGACGGGAGGTGGAAATAATGACTCAATAAATATCGGTGAAGTCGTTAATTCTGGAATGAGTGTCACAAATAATTACCTTCAAGATGAAGAGGAGGAAAGTAGACAAAAGTATCAAGATAAGACAGAACAAATTTTGAACAAAGTAAACAACAATAATAATGAACACGAAATTCGCGAGGATAACAACAACGTCAATCCAAATGAGAATGAGATACAACAGACTACAACTTGTATTGTAAAGGAAGAACAAGGATATCATTGTCAAGCGATGGAGGAAGCAGACCTGAATAAAAACTTGGGTTTGCTTAAACAAGTGAAGGTCGAACCAGAGGAAACAACAGAATATATCTTCAAGGGCGATGGTGGGCCTGCAAAGGTCACATCTCCCGCTGGGTCTTGGTGCTGTCGTAGAGGTGGAACGGATCAACCCAGTGCAGAACACTTGCGCGACGGCTGTTGTTTAGGTCTGCAAACCAAGGATGAAATATTGGAGGATTCACAGAAGGCTGAAGAAACAAAAAGTAACGATGGTTCTAACAACTCGAAGCCACAGACAAAACTACAAGACCATCTGGAGAAACTCAAAAACAACGTGCGAACTGAGGTGCCCGAATGCGAGTGCTTCCCATCCGACAAATGTAAGTCTGGGAGGTTACTCTGAGGGTGGTCGGGGAATCCTTTAGTTGTTTCTTACGTGGGTTTCATCATGATAACTAGGTCCACCCGAGCCTGGATCTTACTACACCCACCTAGGCGCTGCAGCCAGTCTTTCGGACCTGCGCAATGATTTGGAGGAGAGGATAGGACTGAAAGGCAAGGCTATTCGATTGGAGAAAGTCATATACACTGGCAAAGAAGGGAAAACTACACAGGGCTGTCCATTGGCCAAGTGGGTAAGTTGTAAATCAATTTCTTTCTGAAAATATTTAGCAGATATGTAATGTCTATGCACTTGATTTTTATTTACTAAATACAAAACACAATATCTTTCATCTAACTACTTCTTTTTAGAATAATCCATCTTTATTAAATGTTATAATTGCTATTAAATCAGATATGAAGATTATCATGTGTACCGCAGTTTATGTAAATATATTAATTTTTATAGATATTTTTAATAAACTGAAATCATTTTATTTTAAAATTGATAATGAGTATTTTTTAAATATTATTAATATTTCAGATAATTCGTCGTTCTGGAATTGAGGAAAAAATCCTTGCCATTGTCAAACACCGACAAGGACACAAATGCCCAACGGCCTGGATAGTAGTAGCTGTAGTTGCATGGGAAGGGGTTCCTACTCATGAAGCCGATCGTATTTACTCGCTGCTCACTCGGAAACTTAATAAATTTGGTCTCCCTACCACTCGGAGATGCGGTACTAATGATCCTAGAACATGTGCATGTCAGGGTTTAGATCCTGACACATGTGGTGCCAGTTATTCGTTTGGTTGCTCCTGGTCAATGTATTACAATGGATGCAAGTACGCTCGGAGTAAAACTGTCCGAAAATTTCGATTATCAGTAAAATCAGAAGTAAGTAGAAATATTTTAAATAAGTAAATTATTACAAATCATAAGTTTCAAATTATTATATTGTATATTATTTTATATATATTATATTATAATAAATTATTTTCATAATAGTCTCGTTTAAAATCGAATTACCTGCTTTTTACAATACAATCAATTAAAATATTTTTAGGAACAGGAAGTAGAGGAAAGAATGCACGTGTTGGCAACTTTATTATCGCCATTATATCTAAGTCTTGCACCAGAAGCCTTCCACAATCAAACGCAATTCGAACGAGAAGCCAGCGAATGCCGACTTGGTTTCAAGCCCGGTAGACCATTTTCTGGAGTTACAGCATGCTTAGATTTTTGTGCGCATTCTCACAGAGATCTTCACAATATGAATAATGGTTGCACAGTGGTATGTTACATTTTGATATATAAATACGTTTATAGCATTTTATATTTCCTAGATTTTATATAAACTTATGATATCGCAGGTGGTAACACTTACAAAACATCGTTCATTATCTAAACCAGAGGATGAACAGTTACATGTTCTACCTTTATATATTATTGATGAAACGGATGAATTTGATTCCAAGGAAGGCCAGCAAGAAAAGATTAGAAATGGAGCCATCGAAGTCTTAAAAAAGTAATAATAATTATACATTTCATTAAATCTAGATCAGTAATTATATAAATTTTCATATATATCAACAATGCATAACAATTAAAGAACGTTGAATCAAATTCGGAACATTTTATATTCCAAATTTTATTCTTATGGAATATTTAAAAACCAGAAATTGTATATGTTTAGATTTCCGTGTGAAGTACGAGTTCGATCAGTGCCACTCACACCATGCCGACGTCATGGCAAGAAACGAAAAGAAGAAGACTCAGATGTTGTAACGAATAAAAAAGAAAAACATCCAGAAAAGGCAACCGACCACAAAACACAACATGAACCTTCAAGAACTGGACCAGTTCGCGACCAGCAATTAACTTTAGACATGGTACCAATGTTTGACAACATGGATGCACAACTTCAAAGCTCCCAAGTATCATCTACAGTGCTTGACAGTCCAGTTTCTATGTATCAAAGTTGGGGATACCAGAATGACCAACAGTGGAACCGCAATAACTGGCTAGAACAACGTAAAAATGGGTGGTTGAACTGGTCAGAATATCCTTTTGGGCACTTAGATCGTGATGGTCGAGTGGACCCTGATAGCACCAGCATTGACAACACTGATACTAGGCCTAGAAGTTGTGCGCCTCAAGAAGATCAACGACCTGGATCTAGAAATCGTGCGCATTCAGTTTCTCCACGTAGCAACATGACGGGATCTTCACGAATGTATCCAATGTCACCAGGTTACGAAAGTTGTTACAGTTTATCCCCAGCTACAAGTCAACACCATCAAATGGAGAGCAGATCGAACCCAACATCTCCGCAAGCTAATTATTATAGCCAAATCGTCAGTCACAACCAAAGTCATAACAGCCAATAGGTAAATAAAGGGAACCAACAAATACATAACCATCATTCACAACAGCACCAACAACAGCATCAGTATTCGGCAGCTCCTCCTGTGCACCAAAACCAGAACCAACGGTGTTACCAAAAACCGCAACCTTATTCAGGTGACATACATAATCAACAAAAGTTCTTCAACAACAATGATCAAAACTGGAATTGGGGAACTGATCCGAATACCGGAATGTCCCGAAATTCTGGCGCACCGTCCCCATTTAGGGTGCCCCAAGGAAGACCGCCTTCACGCACTGCGTCCCAAAATTCACCGGATCCGGTCTTCCAGAATACTTTCCCGAAAACATTTCTTAAACCACAAGAACCAAATAAAACCAGTGCCTTCAACGATGCAATCGCTATTAAGAGTGCTTATGCTAGCAACCAACAAAGGACCGCGGACGAAGGCGGCGTAAAGGTGAAACAGGAACAGGTTACAGGATTTCCGCAATACGGCTATTCCGGTTATCCAGTTTGTGGAAACAATATAGATAATTATGGATACAACTATCCACAGTCCCAAGAATATCCTGTTAATCTATATCCGCAGACGGCGAAAAGAGATAATGTACCACAGGTGCAATATCCATACCAGGGACCGCCAACTTCGTTTCAAACTATCAATCCGTCCTGGCCGCACTGGGAGGTTTATAATCAGACTGCACCGCCAGCTTGCACACCTAACTTAGGTTGGTTAATAATCTTATTATATTGTGCGCAATTAATGTAAATTTAAAATTTAAATTTATTCTTATCAAACATGATATTTTTGTCGCCACAGTGCCCGAAGGCCCAAGCAAGGCTGAGCCAATCGGTGAGGTAGCCGACTTCTCGGACAATGAAGAATGCTTCAAAGACCCGCAGATAGGAGGCGTGTCGATCGCACTGGGCCATGGCAGTGTTTTGTTTGAATGCGCGAAACACGAAATGCATTCTACGACTGCTTTGAAAAAGCCCGATCGATTAAACCCTACTAGAATTAGTTTGGTGTTCTACCAGCACCGGAACCTGAACCGACCGAAGCACGGCCTCGAGGAATGGGAAGAGAAGATGCGTCGACGGAAACTGGGCATTACTAGCAGTACAGCGTCCGCGACCACAACTGCGCCACAGTCGACGACCACGGCGCCATCTAGTCCAGTCATAACTGCAGAATCCAAGCCGCGATCAGCACCAAGTTCGCAGCTCATGATGCGCTCGCCAACCTACACAACCATGACTTGGACCACCTTATTCCCGATGCACCCGTGTATGATCACCGGGCCTTATCAGGAAGGTGGCGCCACCGGATGAAACAAGGAGCGGGCGAGCACAAAGCGATTGTTGTAAACGTCCGACTAAGACGCACTGCCAATTGAATATTATCGTTGTTACTCTTATATTTTGTCGCTTTATTATGGATCAGTCGAACGACCTTTCACTTTTATAAAACGTTGCGCAGAGATTGGAGCAATAAAGCGATCCCAGATACCACCCTCGGCGTTGACGTTCTTGTTTCTTTACTTCCGGTGCGTAAAAGGGTGCGATCTGGGAACCGGCGTGCCGCCATCAAAGTATTATTATTAGCAGAACGATTCAGTAGTAACTGTAATCTCGTTAGCTAGTCGACGACGGATTCTTGAAAAGGAAGTCGACGCGAAAGTGACGCCACGAGAGTCTTTCAAATTAACTTCACTGATTGTCCGTTATTATTTATTTGATACTATTCAAATTGAAATGAAAAATGTATATGTTTAGTTAATTTATTCTAATTTATTAGCGAAATTTGCTTAGCGTACTTTAATTTTAGGACGGAACCAAAAAGTCGTGCTTACGTTTAATTTTATTAATTTATTTGACCGGTGTAAATAATCGAAAAATTCGTTTAGTACTGGCACTTTCGAATTCGTCGATCACTCTCCTCAAGATCCGAACGGCCGAACGAACAAATGTCACACTTGATATCACACCGCAGCTCAAAATTGATCAAAATGTTAATAAGGATTTAAACAAAGTAAAAGCAAATGCAAGGAAGCACAAACACGATAGGGAAATGATCTCAAATTAAATAATTAATTAACGATAAACCTAGCTTACTTTTAGTCCCTGTACATTGCGCTTATCCCAACGTCGTATTTATTTGTATACGCAGTAAACGCTATGTTTGAACAAAGGCTACGACACTTCAACCACTCGCCTCGAGGCGACTGAGTACAAAGCATTTCTTTTCCTAAACCACGGCCAAAGCACGTAACCGCGAATGTCACTCGGATGAAAACAAGCAAGCAAGCAAGAAAGATTGAAAAAAAACGAACCTTCGATTTTACAAATGTTCATTTTGGTCCTGCATTACGATAAGCTGTGCCCACACATTTGTCGTCACGCGTGTTGAAAACCTTTTGTATATATTAGCTGATGTTTTATGTTTCTAGTTTTTTCGTTCGGAAACATCCCAATCACTTATTGACAAGTGATCACAATTACGTATATATAAATATAAATATGTATGAATTTTAACATAATTTGTAGCATGTATACGATGAAAAGTGACTCGTGCCAGGAATCGCGTAGTTGAAATTTTATTTATTTATTGTCGCCAACTTTATAATTTGGTGATTTAGCGTGTTTCTTTTTTGTTCTTCTATTATCGTTTATTATACTTTTCTCTATCCTACTTCATCATACGTTTTCATTGGATTTAGACAATTGTAGTCGATATCAGCTAGTTTAAAACGTAAAATCGGTTAGGAAACATAATCGAGGTATGACTATAAAGTGAGAGCCAGGCCGAGCGATTGCCCGGGAGTATTATAAGAAGCATTAATGACATTAATATATTATCATTCATGATTATCGCATACAGTAAACTAGTAATGTAATCTAATTTAATCGATTATTTATTAAACTAAGTTCTGGAGAAGAATCGCGAAACGAGTGAAGGATTTCGCGCGACGTAATTTATTCCAAAATTGTCGCTAAGCTAAGTTCATCACCGGTCCTTGTTTTTTACGTCGCTATGCGTATTTTTAAGGACTCATGCAGATATCGATTTCATATATATATATATATATGTATATATATAAATAACTATATATATAAATATATATGTATATATATTATACATTGATAATACTCGTTTGTTAATTTTATTTCAACATTTAAAATCGAGTCCTTCGTAGAGGAGTGAGTTGGTTCCAGCGCGTAATCGAATGCTCACATAGGTAAAGCAAAGTACAATAATACAACGGAGGAAAAAATAATGATGAATTTAGCTAACGCTAATCTCATTGTTATGCATTTGTGTAATTATTCGTTCTACGTTTTCATTTTTTGTATCAATGTGTGTATTTTCAAATATTCAGTTGAATAAATTTTATATAGATTGTACATATAATTTTGAACGAGTACTTTTGTTGGATTTGTTTGGGAAAGAGTTGAGATGTGTGGTAATATGCTATGAAAAATTCGATACGCTACCGTGATTGCCAGTCACAAATCAGTTTTCGTACTTTTTATATTATGCTATCATTCCACTGGGAATTTTGTTCGACTCGGACCAACGGCAATCAGGGTAGTTATCTAAGATTGAGTATTTTTAATATCGAAATATGCATCATGGTAATATTAAAACTCGATTTAATTAATAAATGAAATTGAATGTTTAAATTTGAAAACTACTGCGTTTCTATGAACATCTGTTTTTTTTTCTTGATTTTCCAAGAATTTCGTTCCTGAATATCATTCCTCACGCATCTTAACTTTTCAGATTCAAACTCAAACTTGTGCTTTTCTTTACAAACAATATAAACTCGTACTCGATAGAAAAACTTTTTCTTCGACCAATTCATTTCGTAGGGAAATCTTATGCACGTGTTTTCGTGAATATAATACAATTTTTGTAACGACAATAGGCTTCCATTTCAATTTGTTTTTTGCTTTTTTTTTTATTTTCTTTTTTATATACATATATATACTATTACTAATAATGACAAAGTACTGAAAAAGAAAATTTGTTTCTACAACAAAGTAACTTCACAATTTAATAAGACGATGCCAAAATAGAGTTAAATGTAATAATTAGAATGTAAGAAGGAAATGTTTGGTCTTAAAAAGAATTGTATGGTTTTTCTTCCAATGCCAAAAATTTAAATGAAACTTGTTTTGGATGCGCGAAACATGCCGTTACAAAAAATTATGCAAAGAAAGAAGGAAAGTGAGATGTTATTAATATTAATGAAGTAAAGGATAAAAACTAAAATTGTCTTAAAGTTGCAGAAATTTGTAGTGAGTAGTAAAAGCAAAAGTATGTAAGAAATACTGAATAAAAAACATTTGATATGTACGTCTTGCAAGACAAACATGCAAATCTAACAAAAAAAAAATAATAATAATAATTACACTTGTCCGCCTTATGAACAAGATGCATAGGTAATGAATGGCATATGAACAATGTTAAACGAAACTTAACTAAGAAAACGATATTTGTAGTTTACAATAAACAGAGTTTGCAAATCGATTAATAGTATATAAATAATGAAATACGACACGACTAGTGTTATATTGTCCAGTCTTGTATGGAGGTTTCAGTCCCCCTCCCCCCCTCGATCAGCCAATGTTCCCCTAAAGTCCAGTACAGAGCATGCATGTAACAAACAAAAATAATAATAAAAATAATAATAATAATAATTATTATAATAAATAAAAATAATTTAAAAGATGAACAAAAATAATTGAACAAGAAAAGTTAATGAAAAGTTTTAATATAAGTATAATGCGCGTATACTTGTGTACATATATTTTTGGATAAAAGTCACAAAGGCCAAGGTAAACCGAACACGATGGAGGA